>VWZG01006017.1:783931-830199 GCA_013396735.1 Grallaria varia | reverse complement strand
AGCTCCCAGCGAGGCCTCCAGCACTCCCACAGAATTACTGCGCCTGTCCCGCACCACGGAATCGTATGACAAAAACAAAGGTGTAATTAATAAGTGGGGAGCAGTTCTCTGCATCGAGCCGTGATGAGCAAGGCCCTTAAGCAGAGCTGGGAAGCCTTGTTTGGTGGGGGATTTATCCCAGATTTTCAACACCACAGCGGTACATTTGCTTCCTGCACGATCCTTATTTTCACAGGGCGAGGAGCAATTGCAGTGCAACCACAGCCCATCCGTGGTGATCCAACGTGATCCTCCATGCTGAGGCTGCGGCCAGGATGTCGTGGCTGGGATGCTGTGGCCAGGATGCTGAGACTGGGATGCCAAGGCCAGGATGCCAAGGCCATGGCCGGAATGCTGTGACCAGGATGCTGTGATGCCAAGTCCAGGATGCCAATGATCGGATGCCGTGGTCATGGCCAGGATGCCAAGGCTGGGATGCCGAGGCCACGGCCAGGATGCCAAGGCTGGGATGTCGAGGCCATGGCCAGGATGCCAAGGCTGGGATGTCGAGGCCATGGCCAGGATGCCAAGGCTGGGATGCCGAGGCCATGGCCAGGATGCCAAGCCTGGGATTCTGAGGCCATGGCCAGGATGCCAAGCCTGGGATTCTGAGGCCATGGCCAGGATGCCAAGCCTGGGATGCTGAGGCTGGGATGCCGAAGCCGTGGCTGGGATGCTGGGACCAAGATGCTATGGCTGGGATGCCATGGCCGAGATGCCGTGATGCCAAGTCCAGGATGCTGTGACTGGGATGCCATGGTCATGGCCAGGATGCTGTGGCCATGTCCAGGATGCCGAGGCCGGGATGCTGTGGTCGGGATGCCGAGGCATTGGGCACTCCGATGTCCCTATCCCCGTCCCCATGAGCTCCGGATGGCACCCAGCCAGCTGGCCCCACGCTATCGCTGCTGGGCGTGGGCCGGAGAGCCACACCGATAACTCCTGAGCCAGCCCTGCCCTCTCCCTTGGCACACTTTCCTCAAAAATTATGGGATCCAGGCACGCTGTGAAGATCTTGGGTCCGATGGTGCAATCATCCAAAACTGCACTTCAGCCCCAACAAGGGGACAGAGAGAAAACACAGGATAGAAGCATTAATTTTTTAATGAAATCACACTGACAGGAGAAATGACAAAAAAACACCCCAGTTTGGAGCCATGGATACTGACACTGTGCACCCTGGTTAGCTGAGGAAATAGCTAATTTACTGCACAAGATGGTTTTAGGGTAAGAAAACTCCACTTTGCCTTAATCTTTTTTGTGAGTAATGTAAATAATGTAAAAATAGAAACAAGAAACAGAATGACGCAATTATTTCCTTTCAGCCAGTCTGAGATACATTTAAAAACCAAAGATTGGAGTTGTTATTCTCGTGCCCTAAAAAATAAAGGTTCCAAGTGCACAAGACAAAGTAATTCAGACACAGGCTCTCCTTCACCAACACAGGCACATAGCATTTGTTTCTTTAACAGAAACACCTAATGCAGCATTTCATTTGAAAGAAATTTCATATTTATGATTTATATCACACTGTTTACATTGTAAACACTGCAACTACACAGAGATAACGGATAAACATGTTTTATATTTTAAAAAATACTGATAGAAGGAGTTCACTCATTTTTTAGTTTAGTTCAGAGTTAATTCAGCAAGAATTCATTTTCAATGAGCACAAGCCTGACAGCTCTAGCTTAAATTTAGCAGTTCAAAGGCTCCTCAGACTGCATGAACCCTTCAGAATTATTATTACATAAGACATGTTGGGTTTAATATTGGTATAAACCAGTTAACATTAATCTCTTGCTATTTCTTTAGCGTGGTTTTTTTTTTTTTTTTTACAGTTAACCAAGTTAAGAGCCCCAAACATCTCTCTGTGCATCCCTGGAGGCTGCAGTGTGGCCGGGAGCAAGGTCCTGTGCACTCCACTCCTCCCCACGGGCCCTGGGGCTGTGGCAGAGTTTCTCCTGCTCGCTGTTTCCAGAAGCATTTCTGGAGGGCGGAGATGGTCTAATTTTAGTACTTGGAGAATCCTCTGCTCTCCAATGAGCGAGTGGCTGCATCCGGAGCCGCAGCCAATTACCCCGGGTTTCCTCCTGCTACACTTCCCACGATGGTTTAATAATTCAGGCACACAAATTTAAAGTGGCCTCACATGCTAAGAGAAAATAACATTATGTATTCCCCAACAAAGATGTATCTCTTTACACCAGCAGGATCTCAATGGTTTCTTCTAAAGCCTTGGATGCCATAAAGCTGACCTTAAAACTCTGTGTAAATAAATTATGTTTACTATCTTTATAGTGTTTGAAAAAGTATTCCTGATAACTAAAAGGCTGGTCTGTAGCACCTTCCCTAACTTCTGGAGGCCAGGGATGTGGTTTTAAGAAAAGAAACAAAGAAAAAAGAGTGAAATTATAATTACAATTCAATGACCCATTGCAGTTCTGAACACTCCGGGCATAGCTTGGCTGCTGTATCTTATCTGTTAAGCGGTTTAACAAGCCTTAGTTGTCTCACTTATTTTTAGCTGGCATGGAATATAACAACATGGAAAGATTGTGGCTGCAGGTGCATTTAAATCCTAGCAGCGGCAGATAAGTAACTTTTTAAAGAAAAATAGTATTTCAGAGCTTTGTACTGCAAGAAGGTGCACAAAGTAATGCCTTGTAGGCTGTTAAAAAAGAAAAACAGAGTTATGAAAATAACAGAGTGAAGACAAGCTAAAGAAATAATACCAACTAGTAGCACTGATTAAAAATGAAGCTTGTGCAACTTCTAGCTTTATTTGCATTTTGATGTAAAGTACAGAAATGCATTTTCTTCAGTAGCAATGTCCTAACTATGCATTTGCCACACACACAACTTTCCTCCACCACTGACTGTTTTTTTTTTCTTTCTTTTCACATACCTACCCACAGAACCAGCTTACCTTCCCCGCTTGCTTCATCCATGCCTGCTCTTGCAGTGCAAAGTGTCTCTGACGGAAATCCTGTGATCAAGCCAACTTCCTCTCCTGCACGCCTGCTCTCTCCTCCATTTCTGCCTTCTCACAACTAAACAATTCCCCTCCTGCACCTCATCTGCACTCCTGTAATCCTAGGGAGCTTTCCACTGCTGCTGATTAACCCTTGTTAGGCCTCCCTTTCTGTTGTCCTCTATTTGTTATCTCATCACTTTCTTTAAAAGTGAAAGTAATAAAATATTCTCTTGATGCTTTCTCTGTCTACAAGTCTCTAAGTGGCAATAACAAAAGCTTATCTACATGTCTTCTGTAACTCCATCACCTGCCCTATTAACTTCACTCTATTTCACTTCCTGATCTTCCCAACACCCACTCCTTCATTTGCTCACAGCTTCTGTTGGCCTGACACCCAGCACCCACACAAATATGCTTGTATCTTTACCTTAGGAAAAAAAAAAGGGCCTCTGGTAGAAGTTCCTCTTGTCATCTCACTTTTACAGGTCTTCTAGTTGTGTCTCTTGTTTGGTTCTACCCTAAGTTCCCTTCAAACTTGGCTTTGCTTCCTCTCATCAGCTGAAACTTCTCAACCCATCTTATACCACTCTCTTGTTTGCCTTTCAGTCACATTTAGTGTATCTAAATGTCCTAGCTCAGTTTTTGCAGTTATTCTCACCTGTTACTGTATCAGCTTGGCTTGTCAGCAAATAAAGCATTTACTTCCATTCAGAAAGCTCTGCAAGGCCTTTTCCTCAGTTATTCTGCAACTATGTTAGTTTTCCACACCTTTCCAAAGAGAGGCATCTCTATCACACACAAACCTGTTACTCCTCAATTCCAAGCTCATTCACACACTGATCTGGTTCTATGTACCTTTTGTTTCAGTCTGCAAAGATACCTCCTTTTTCCTGCCAGCCCTACAACTGGATTCCACCACTGCCCTCTCAAATAAACACCTTCCTGCTTTATGCCACGTTGTTGCACAGAATGATCTCCTGTTGAACACCTCTAGAGGCTGGCATTGACAAGTCGTTTTCTGCAAAGCTCCCTCATCTGTATACAGACATTCTGTATAGATTCTGGATATAGATATTAGGCTTTGACCTAAATTTTTGAAGCAGAAACACTTGCAGGTGTTTGCTGCTTCATAGTTCTACATAACATTTAGCATAATACTGGCTTGGATTATCCCTGAGGCCGCTAAGCTCAGGGATAAGGAGTCAGTGTGATCCCATCCACAATGCAGAAATGAGTGTATAAATAAACCAATAAAAATATTTTACTTAACAAATTACAAGAGGCAATTGGTTAAATGAGGGTTTTTTTAAAGATACATTGTCAGTGCCTCCTCAAGGGCATCTTTTCTTCATCTTAATTCCATGTTGCATAAGGAATCCTTTTTGCCATTCTTATTTTGAGCACTTACCTTCAGCCCTACCACTGAAATCAATGGGGTTACTTGCATCGTTAATATTATTAATAAAATGTATTTATTTATGCTGTGCATAAAGACTAAGACAGAAGCTTCCTATACCATGGTAGTTGGTATAGAGTAGGCAGTCTATGACCTGAGATGCTTACAATCAATTTAGACAAGACAGGAATAGGGTGTGGGAAAGGGATAAATTACACCAAGATTCAAGGCAGTGGATGATGTTTGTTCTCTTTTTTAGAAGGAGACATAGAAAAATCAACACAAGGGAAATAATGAAGAAAGGGTAGGAGGCAATGAAGACAGGTATGGCACGAAATTGGTATGAACAGTTTTCAAGGCAGGGCTTGGTATAAAATGGAAGTTTGATAGAACAGCAAAATTAGGCCCAAGATCAGAAAATCCATATGCAAGTAAAATTCAATTGAAATTCAAGCAACACCATGAATAATCATGGTAATTACAGGATTAAAAAGTGGCAAACAATGATACTTGTTTTTCTTCCTCAGTGGTAAATGTGTCATGTAAGGAGAATTCCCACCCAAGAAGCTATGTGTGTACTTTTCTTTGATTAACCACAGGCTTTGAGTGGGGAGTGAAATGCAAGACCAAAACCCAGAGGAATTCTTTAAAATTACCTGTGGCATGATGGGGCTTGGTGAGACAAAACCAAACCCCATATTCTCATTTCTCAGTCTTCCATAAGGAGACGTGTAAAGGATGACTTTGTTAGTTGGGCTAGTCACAGTTTTCAAACCAGGCTGCTCAGCCAGTCTACAACCACATTGTTATCCTGTTGGACATGGGACATAGAAGGCATCAAAAACCTATTAAAATGGGGTGTCTGGGAATCACAGAGAGCCCTGGCAGTTGGGACTTGCTGTTTGGAATTGCCAGGATGAGAGACTGAGGTGGACCTGGACAGGAGAAATGGGCAGCTGGAAAAGAGCACAGCTGCAAAGAAAGCCCTGTTAAGCAGGAACAGGAAAACACCTGCCAAAGTGCCAGTGGAAGGGAAAGATGAGATGGATTCAGCAAAGCAAGAAGGAGAACTGGGGAAAAAGAAAAGGAAAAATGTAAATTTATGGAAAAGTCCAAATGAGATGACAATCATTCACATCCTTAGAAAGACTTGGTAAATTACAAAGCAGATGTTATGGGCAGTGAATCTTCCAAGAAAATGAAGTAATAAATACATAATCAAAAACACTCAGGTTACATCCATCAGCTGAGCCTAAACTTACCTGACAGAGCTGTGTAAACTGCTGCCATTTCCATTTTACTCTCAGGTGCTGGTCTATAAACTTGTAACTTCAGGGCAGGTGTATTCCTGCAGTCACCTGCCACAGCTGCATCCACAAACACCTGCAAGAGGAAGGTGGGCAGAGCACGAGAGCTGTGGCATTCACCACTTCAGCTGTGCCAACTACAGCAACCTGCAGGTATCCCTGTGGCCTAAGGTCCCTGTAATGACTTAAACAAATGTGTGGTATTTCCCAATTAAACAGGTTATCAGCACTGCGTGAGTGAATGCAGCCAGCTGACAGACAGTGGGTGAGCTGATTTTAATCACAAAACACACCTTTTTGGGATAAACCTGTCAGGTTTACAATCTAAGCCAAAGCTGCCTGAAAAGACCACAAGAAGGCCTCTTGCTGGATGTGTGGTAAGTTCCTCTGAGGTGGTATAAATTAGGACAAATATCTTATGAAAAAATTCTTTGCTTCTAACATTTTATTTAAAGTTTAATACAAGAAAACAATGTTAAAATATATTCTCATGAAGATAAGTATCTTTGTCAGCCATCTACGACCTGCCCTGAGGACATTACAATTTTCAAGTGTACTGGTTAGGTGCTCTCTGTACTCTTTACTGCCCTGACCTCATAGAACATTATTTTACAAAGTTCAGCCTAAAGATCTGGTTGTGGTTTGTCTGTAGGGTCCCCTACCCTGTCAGCAGCCTATGTTGAGATAGACATCTATAAAAGTTCTGCCCTACTGTATTTAGGATAAAAAGTGCTCTAAAAGCAGTTCACTGAAGGACAGCCCAGACCTCAGACCAGATTACTTAACAAAATGTATCACTACTATTTATTTTTGTTCATAAGTAGCTCTGGGCACTCCTTCTGAGTTGTAACAGCACAGGAAAATATGCAAGTTGAGCCGCAAGAGATACTTGGGAGGGTGGAGAGAGCAATACGGTGTGCGCTCATTACTGCGGTACGTTAGGTAATAATGCCTAGTTTTTGCCCACAAGCAAAGGGCTTAATTTTTATTTTCTTTAAAGATGTGGCTATAAGCTTTGGCTGCATGTCCAAAAGGCAAACTGTGACCCTTTGACAGGGATGAGCGGGGCATTAGGAGCTGTACAGTGCACAAGAATGCCAACTGTGATTACAAGTTGACTTCTGTACTTGGCAGCGCAGCCTCGCCAGCCAGGCTGGGATATCCCTGGGCAAAAGGAATTAGGGCCTGGGCACGTGCTCGGCGCTCCGGGGTTATGTAACATCCCAACCTAAGTTTAAAAAACAAAAAAACCAAACAACAACAACAACAAAAAAAAAACATACTCCGGCCCTTCTTGGGTCGCAAAACCGGCGGCGCTGGAAACGTGAAGGAAAACCTCTGGCGCTGGAGCGACAATCGCCTCAGAGCGCCGCGGGAGCAGCGAGAGCCGCGGGCACTGGGAGCGAGCGTGGCGCCGCCCTCACGGACCGGCCGTGCGCCGCGGGCCGCGCTGGGCCCCGACCCTAATCCTAATTCCGGTCCTGGTCCCCATCCCAGTCCTAATTCTGATCCTGATCCCAATCCCCGCCCCGATCGCGGCCCCGCCGGGGGTTCCCCGTCCCGCCGTTCCCGGCCCGGCCCCGCCCTCCGTCGTAGCGCAGCCAATAGCGAGCGGCGAATCCCCTGAGTGACAGGCAGCGGCCGCCAACGAGGGTGCGCCTTGTTGCGGTGTGGCGGAGGGTCCGGCGCTATAAAGGCGGCCACGCGTCGCGGGCCTGGGCCCGAGTACGTGTCTGAGGGGGAGGCGGCGGTGGCGGCGCGGCCGGAGCGGAGCAGCCGCGGCAGCGCCATCGGCTCTACCTGCATCGCAGGGACGCTTTTAACCGGACTCCGGACGGCCCGGGTTTTATCGGGAGCGGGTTTTAAAGTGAGTGCGAGCGGGCTGGCGGCGGGAAGGGGGAGGGGTGCGAGGGGACCGGCTCAGACCGGCCCGGCCGGGGAGGAGCCGCCGCGCTGACCCGCGCTCGTCTCTCGCANCGGGAGCCGGCCCGGCGGCGGGCACAGCGGGCACGGCCGCCAGCCAGAACGGGGCCGAAGGCGACCAGATCAACGCCAGCAAGAACGAGGAGGACGCGGGGTAAGCGCGGGCGACGTGCGCGGCCTGCGGGCCCGGCAGCGCCCCCGGCCCCGGGGAGGGCGGCGGGAGCGGCCCCGCCGAGCCGGGGCCCTGCAGCACCAGCGCTTCCTTTGTTCTGGCGCTGCCTTTTGTTGGCGCCATGTGGCGGCTGGGGGAGGGGCGCCGAGCGGGGCTGGTGCCGTCTCACGCTGTAAAATGGAAGGGGATTTGCCTCTCCCGCGTTTTCCTCATCCTTTCCCTGTCCAGCGAAAGGGGCGGATGGAAGGAGTTGCTTTCTGGTGCTTGGGAGGCGGGAGGGGGGCTGGTTGAAACTTTCTGGGGATCGCATGACCCATCGCCACCGGCGTCGATGTGAGCGCGAACGTGGTTTATGTAAAGCACATAGAAAATAATAATCCTGGCTTTGGAAGGTAGTCGGGGTAAGTTAAGTATTTCTTAAAGGAAGTAGGGGGAAAATCGGGACAATGGAGGCGGTGCGCGGTGTGTTCAAAGCAGAAAGAGCGATTTTGGTGTGCTACTTTGCAGCATTGTCAGAAAACTGCTTGTCTTGGAAGGAATTTCTGGAGGAGTCATTGTAGTTTCTCTGTGTTTTGCTAGTGGCATCCTTATGTATAAAAGAAGAATTTGCTTCCTACCGTAGTTGGCCTGTTCATAAATATACTTACTTGACTTGAAAATGACCTGCCTGTTTCTCAAGCGGGTCTTTGTTATTCAGGCTACGCTGCGTATTTCATTGGAATTCCCTTTGTTAGCCCTGAACCAGAGGGTCAGGTCCCTCGGGTTAAATCGAGACCTGAAGCCACTGAAATACTTCTTGGCTGTGAAGGAGCGAGCAAGACTTGCACAAGCTCCTGACAAGCTGGGGCCGGATGTACCTTTTGCAGACTTTAGAACTGAGAACCAGGCCTTTCAGTTGCATGCGATTTTCCTTTTACTGTTGTTAGTATTTGGAGCTGAGAAGAGGATGATACTCTTTTCCTTTCATGCACAGGAGGTGACAACTTTCATCCTCAAATCCATACGAAATGAGACTTCTAAGGAAAGCAGTTATTTTAGAGGGATTGACCCATGTTGAAATTGTAATACTGTGCTAAAACAAGAGCTGTCCAAGCCACTGATACGAGTATTTTGTTAAGAACTGAAACAAGCTTCGATTAAGCTGCACTAATACAGTCAGGAGGGAAAACAAGACTCTTGGGGTGCAGTCGTCCAGTTTGTGGCCTCTGAAGACAAACCCAATACCAGGAATTTAGTCATAGTTTCAGAGCCTCTGTATTGTGTTACTTAAATACATGTAGGTATCAGTCTTTCCAATTACAAAACAAAGCATTGCAAACTGTAACGTGTACTGCTGTGGCAAGAGGTGAATTTAGCATGTAGCAATGCCTGTGTGTGCACCACAGTCCCAGCCCGATGGTATAAAGCAGGTAAAGCTGCCTCCGGACAAATCCTGTCATCCCCCAGCCACGGAGTTTCTCTTGAGCTAAGTGTAGTCAGCGATGCCAGGGCGCTGTCAGTCTGTACGGGTTATCGCAGCCGTGCTCGGTCAGTGAGCTGTTTTGGTGGGAAAGAATCCATCGAGTGACCGTTCTTTTTAACCTGGTATTGAAAGGCTTAGCAAACTTTGTAAGGCTCTGCTGGAACGGCTGTAGGAAGGACCCTGTGCATCCTGCACTCATCAGCTGAAAGTGCAAACCAAGTTCTTCCGAAAAACACAAGGGTTGAGCCTGCAAAGGATGTGTTTTAATCCACGTTAAGAAAAACCCCGTAACACCTTTTTTTTTTTTTCCCCTAATGTTGCCTTTTGAACATAAATGGACGCTAGTTCTAGCAAATCAAAGCTACACATAAACACCACAAGCCAGTTTTATTTAAGCATAGTGTAGTTTTTAAAGTGCTTCTAGCTCCTAGTGCCAAATATATGTTGCCTCTAAACAGAGTAATGACAACTTAAACTGCTTCAGTCTATAGTTAGATAAAAAGAATCGAATGCTTTTAAAAGCTTAGTTTGTTACCTTGGAAACTCTGAAAATAGAAAATACAGCCATGTTATTAATGTTTTCATTGGAAGTGAAGCATTTGAAAAATGCCTTTTTGCCTGATACCACTGTTTTGTTTGTTAGTTCCACTTGTGTATTGTGCCTCACTTGAATTTAGTTCTTTGAGATTCATCTCCTCCTTCAGAGGATAGTCTGTGTGGGAAAGTGGACAGGGAAGGACTATATTGACCTTTTAGGAAGTAAAGGCTAATAGTGGAGAGACTCCTGTAGTACTGATGAAGATAGAACTAGGTTCAGTAACTAAACAGGGAGAAGTGCACAACACAGTAGTTAAGGCAGGTCCAAAGTCCCATCTGTTGTATGTGACTGCTATTGGAGGTCACAGATACCTGGTTTAAATTTTGCAGATTGTTCTTAGGACTAAAATTTTCACAGCCATTTGACCAAAACATCACAGAGCCTCAAGTATTTTGCTTTTGATGCCTTATTCTTTGCTGAATGCTTTCAGAGCAGTAGGAATGATCCTGGGTTCTTTGCAAAAACTGAGTTGGCAGTACCTAGTAATCAATACTGATTTGTTGCAAATAAGAGAATACTGTTGAAAAAGCATAAGTTATTGGTGAGGAATATTTCAGGCAATTTGTGCTGTTTCTTATAGCCTGTAATCAACTTTGAGGTGCATTGTGGCATTACCTCAAAGAGGGGGAAGAACCTACCCTTGTGCACTCCTGTTGTATCACCAGGTTTAGACAAAATGCAAGCGAACAGTTTGTCCTGTTCTGACAATGCTGCTGAGGTGTGTGCCACTGAGCATCTTACTGCATATGCTTTTCTGCAGTCCTTCCTGAATCTCAATAGCTCTTCTCTCTTTGAAATTTCAGGAAGATGTTTGTTGGTGGCCTCAGTTGGGATACAAGCAAAAAAGACTTGAAAGATTACTTCACCAAATTTGGTGAGGTAACTGACTGCACGATAAAGATGGACCCTAACACAGGAAGATCCAGAGGCTTTGGATTTATTCTCTTCAAAGAACCTGGGAGTGTTGAAAAGGTGAATTTGAGCTTCATTTTTCAGATCCTTGACTTTAGGAGGAAACTTTTCAGCTGGAGTTAACCATACCTAACTGTCTTTCAGGTTCTGGAACAGAAAGAACACAGACTAGATGGCCGACTAATTGATCCCAAGAAGGCCATGGCAATGAAAAAGGATCCAGTGAAGAAAATATTTGTTGGTGGACTAAACCCAGAAGCCACAGAAGAGAAAATCAGGGAATACTTTGGAGAGTTTGGAGAGGTGTGTAATGTTATCCTAGTAAACCCTGGAACATGTAGTCTCCAGTTGCTCTTCAGTTTACTTATAATTTGCAAGTTTTGAAGTAAATTAACTTCAGATGTATCAAGGCTTCTGTAACTGATCCAGTTAGTCCTTGAGAGCAAAGGTGGCACATATTGCACTAGATGTTCCAGTGCTGCTTAGATATCCGTGCCTTTAACTCAAAGAATTTTGGCCAGTGTTAAAACTGAAGAGTTGTAAAGTGGAAATCTCTGGTGTGAAGGCCAGTGTTAGCATAGAAAGACTTGCATAATATGCATAGAGAGGAAACTTAGAGTTTTCCTGTCCCAAACACCTTGCACTTAACTATTCTGCTAAAATACAAGTCTGAAAATAATATTTTATGTCTTCAGATTGAAGCAATTGAACTTCCAATGGATCCAAAGACCAACAAAAGGAGGGGGTTTGTGTTCATCACTTTCAAGGAAGAGGATCCGGTGAAGAAAGTTTTGGAGAAGAAATTCCATAACGTCAGTGGAAGCAAGGTAGAAATTTTGATTGGCAACTTCTTGTCCGGGTTAATAAGCATAACATCACTACATCTATAACATGAAAAGGTTTTTGTAGACCTCTTGTGTCAAGGTACCAAATTTACAATAAGGACAACTTGCAGTTTACCCTGCTGCTGGTGTTTCGTTGTAAGTTCAGTCATGGAGGCTACCCAGGTTCTTTGCCAATACTTGTGGCATTAATAATTGCTGTGTTGTGTAGGGCTTTTTGTATGTAAAGCATCTAAACTGCATTCATTACACGTGGAGAAACTGGCTTGTTTATGTATCACTGTAGCAGTACAGGCCATATCTGTTGACATGGCTTATTTTCAGCATAGAGCCCTTGCATAAATGCAAGCCTTGCAGACACTAACTTTGTAAGCAGCTGGCTGAAACTGGCTCTGCCTGGTGGGGGGCAGCTTCTGGTTGCTTCTCTCTGTAGCCCTCCTGCTACCAAAACCTTTTCATGTCAACCCACTACAAGGATCCAGAGAGCAAATGTAAACTTCAGGCAACTTGTACCTGGTCACCTTGTTAGGGGAAGTATTGTAAGAATGGTGTGCATGTGAGACACTCTGAACTGCTGACTGTTCATCTGAGGGAATAGTTAGTGGAGAGAGGACTGGAGGCAAATGAAGTGTACTGGCTGGAGGTGTCCCTGTTGCCTTGCTCTGGGGCCAGTGGTGACTGTACACATAAGTTCAAAGCCCCGCTGCACTGGGTCATACCGTCTGACACAGTGACTTAGATTGCACTTAGACTGGTTTTGACGCAGCACAAAATAAACTTTGGCAGATGTAATGTACTGATCAAGTCACTGGTGGGCAGTGAAGTTTTTCAGGAGAGATGCCAAGGTAGCTGAGAAATTCCTGTATCTCCTAACTATAGCTTGTTGGGTCATAGTGGTAATAAAAAGCAGGTTACCTTAAAGGTCCTGTGGTGAAGAACTCCAAGCTGGGCCTGCTCAGGTCCTGTTGTTTCTTTTGCAGCAGCAGTAGCTTTCATCTTGGACCGTGCAAAGATTCAGGAACTGGGCAGCTGGCTGACATCTTGAGCTGCAGCCTGGGAACCTGTATTGGAAATGTCAATTCAGGCTGGTTTTAGCTGTTAGTATTTGATAAGTGATGATTTCAAGTGTTGGTAGGGGTGTACTGTACAGTTCAACCACAGGCACTGGTGGACGTGGGCAAAGGCTGCCAGGAAGACTTGTTCTGGTGCTTTTCTCTAAGCCTGGTTCATTCAGTGCAGCTCAGGTGAAACAGTCTGATAGCAAGAGCCTTGTCTTGGAGGTTGTGCCAGGTGAGAGGGACAGCCTTGTGGCTCCTACCAGAGTGGTGGCATCAGCACCTTTTCCACAAGGAAGTGGATGGCAGGGAATAGGCAGGATAAAATGCCCTGAAAGCAGGGGCTTCTTCGAAGGGCTGACAGTGACTTACCTTTGCCCAGGTGGCACAGCAAATGCATTAGTGCTGTCCACCTGCACAGCATGTCCACCTCCTTTGCCTCCAGAGTAACCTCTGGACTTCCCAGGAGCTCAGGCTGGGTGCTGCTGCTCTAAGACAGTTTACATGCTCTTCCTTTTCTATTTGCAGTGCGAGATTAAGGTAGCACAGCCAAAAGAAGTGTACCAGCAGCAACAGTTCAGTAGTGGCGGAGGAAGAGGTAGCTATGGAGGAAGAGGCAGAGGTGGAAGAGGCGGCGGTAAGTACCACACACACTACTTTAGTATGGACACATTCTAAATAAGTTGTGTGTACTAAAATGGGATTTTGTGGATGGTTTTCCTTTCTATAGCTCAAAGTCAAAATTGGAATCAAGGTTATGGCAATTACTGGAACCAGGGTTATGGGAATCAAGGATACGGCTATCAGCAAGGTTATGGTGGCTATGGAGGCTATGATTATTCAGGATATGGGTATTATGGATATGGACCAGGCTATGATTACAGTAAGTAAAGAGAACTGTATTGGGTATAAGCAAGCGTAACTAATTAGCAGTTTAATGCATTTGTTCTCTTATTCGTAGGTCAAGGCAGTGCAAATTATGGGAAGACACCAAGACGTGGTGGTCATCAGAATAACTACAAGCCATATTGATCAAACTTATTCAGGTATGCAGTGGCATGGTCTCTTTTGGAAAATGACTGCATAGGTTTTGTATACAATGCTGTAGATGGATACTTCAGTTCTGTACCAAATTTAACTTTACAATAAATTTCTATGGCCTGTTAAATGTGCATCTTACTTGGAAGAGCTCCCTGGAAATGTTTTACATGTTTAATACTTACAGATAACTAGTTGTCTAGACAGTGTGGTGTGTAAATTTCAGCATTGCTGAAGATATTAATTAATGATTTTATTAATAGGTTAAACTGAAACTGATTTTGAGGGTCTGCTTAAAGCTGCAGCTCTGCATCTAGGGACTGCCTCTCGGAGTTAACTATGGACTCTGCATTACTCCAGTTGTACAGAATGAGATGCATCTTAGGGAACCAGTGTCACTTTCCACCTTTTTATTTTGTATTGTTTTTGTGTCATACATTTCCTGTAATGGAAGTGTTAATTTTACTGTACTTTTTGGTACCTTTTTGGAATCTAATGTATTGTAAGGTATTTTACATGTGTTCTGATTCACCATGACATGGATATTGAAGCTATCCTAGCTTTTGAAATAAAAAAGGCGTTATCTAGTGTCTTGTGCCATTCTTCAGCTTATGTGTTAGTAAAACGCCAGTATCCTGTTCCCAGAACTTAGCTCATGGCAGTATCTTGATAGATGAAGAGTTGTGCTTAAATGTCTTTGAAATTAAAACAAGAAGGCTTGTGTTGGTAGTTGTGCTCACTTGCAGTTAAGTGGCAGCTGAAACCTAGAGTCACTTCTGCCTGGAGGTTGTGGAGGAGAGCTTAGGTGAGGGGCTCCAGCTGTTGTGGAGGCTGTGCTGTGAGCTGGTGGCTCAGTGTAACTGTGTTGGTGTCTGCATTGGGCTCTGCCAGGAGGAGCCAGAGGTGTAGGTTTCAGATAGGGCTCTAGAGTCTGGACAGCCTTGCAGGAAGAAGCCAAGAGGTGTGGGAGAAGCTGAACTGCACTTCCTTCATGTTTCACTGTTGTTAATAGTATGTATATACCTGCCTTGAAAGGCAGGTTGGACAGACATTGTATTACCAATGCAAAGTTGAATTTTTGCAGCCTTTTTGTGTACCTAAAAGGCTAAAAGAACTTCCACTACAGCTGTGGGTGGAAAGAACATCTCTTTCTCTACAGCTGAGTGACCAGCTAGAAATAGGCTTTCCTTTTTTGACTAATTAACTATTTTAAGGCAATAACTGTCATGTGATTTGCCTGTTTTGTTGCAGAATAGTCCCAGTCTCAGATACATAAGTAGCAAGCTCTGCTGCACAAAGTAAATTTCTAATCTTTGTTGCAGTGTTAAGTTTTGATTTTTGTTTTCCTTTTAAAATTAAAACATGGCAATTTTTTTTTCTTATAATAAATTCTCTTTGATGCTCAGAAGTGGAATCACACCAAGTAACTAAGACAAGAAATAAACAGATGTTACTAGTGACCTTTTTGGTTTTTTTTTTTTAACAAGGGATGTAGCTATTTCTGCAGGGACTATAATCTGCTGCTCCCTGCTGGCTGTCCGTGAAAAGAAAAACTTGCTTATGAAGTTAGAAGCCTGTAAGACTCTTACAGGGTTAAGTAGAAATCCTGAGTATTAAAAAAAAATAAAATCATATTTTAAATCTGATTGTTGACAACTTTACAGCTGGACCATGTATATTCAAGCCCAATTTACTTGCAAAGAAACCAAATTGCAGACCACTGAAAGATATGAGTACAGTATTTTAAAATATCACTGTCTCAAGATCTAAATGCTTTGCTCTATTGCATACTTTTACTAGTTTTCCTGTGAAATAAGGGTAGCAGAACATTTTTCAGCAGACACCTGGCCCTCCAGTGGGAAATTTGCATGGCACCAGGACCAGTCTGCTTCTGTCTGTGTCCTAGCAGGAGTTTGTCAGCTGGCTGTTACTCTGGTGGATTTTGGAAGTAGGTTCTGAGGTAATGCTTCTTGACAGGTGATGTGGCCTTAGGCAGAAACTGAGGATACTAGTACTTAAATGCAGAGCTGGCTTTTCCCTTTCCTCTTTGTATGAAAAGTTTATGATACACAGAACAGGTACTTGCCTGGTGAAAGCAAAGGTGTCTACGTGAGGTTGTTGTTTATGGCTGTAATCTAATCTTAATCTACTAATCCTGCTTGGATATTTCTTGAGGACAGACTGTAAGAACTGGTTTGGGAGCCATGGCCCTCAGCTGTCTGCTCCTCATACATCTGATGTTAGGAATTTGGGTCTGAAGTTTTTGGCTTAATCTGGTTGCTGATTATGTTGAATATAGTGCTGCTAGGGACCTTGTGACACTGGTGGCTGAAACTGGTCAGAAGAGCCTGGGAAGGACTGTGTGTACTGGCAGCTAGAACGGCTTTTGCATGGGCAGCTGGAGGTTTAAACAAATGAGAGAACTGATTGGCTCATCTTAATTTGAAAAAGTCATAACCTGAAAGAGTATGAATTTAGAAAATGGAGTTTGTAGTAGTCACTGACTAGAAAGCTATTCCTTTATAATCAGTTTTAGATATGACTGCTTTAAATAAAAGGCAATTCCACACTGCCAGAATTGAGACAAGTACTTGTAAAATTTATTTCTCCTAAAGCTTTTAATTAAAGCAAGATAATGGAAAATAACAAAATCAAGGGTGACTTATCTGGTCTAAAACATGCTAGAATGAAGATTAAATGTGCATTATTATAGTAGAATAATGTTTCTTAGTAGTAGATCTTGAACATTGTTTGAAACCTATGGAAAGAAAATAATGTTATGGGTTTTTTTTGTAAAAGTATCATTAAAAGAAATCTACTTCATTGCCTCATTTTCGCTTACATTATATGTAAGTGTCTTACAAGTACTGTACTTAGTAAGAGGCTTTTTGCATTCTTGGTTTCCTGTAGAGAATAAAGGCATTTTTCTTGCTTAGTTTAGATTACAGACAAGCACATTAAGTCATTAGGCCTCTAAGTTACAGTGGCACTGTTAAATAATCTTTCTGTTTCTAAGAATAAGTAGTATAAACAGCTGTATGTCTTTCCATTAACTTGCTAAATAAAATATTAACACATTTTTCTTGTGCCTGCTATACTAATATTACACTGAACTAAAAGCACATTCCTAGCTCAGGGCTGTAGCACTGTCAGTCTCATGGTGGCTGAAGCCAGTGATTACACTGGTCACATTAGATCCATTCCTGTCCTGCCATCTAGAATTTTTACTAAACACTTGGTTGTCTTTTTAGTCAAAGTAGGTTGAACAAGTCCTAAGTGTACCAAAGGGTGTTGTTACCACTCCTGAATGGGTGGCAAACTTGAGTTGCAGCTAGATGTTCTCTCAGAAACCTGTGGAGGGGCCTCAACAGATGAAGACTCAGGAGGCTTTAAAGACTTAGCAGGACTCAGTCTTACCCTGATGCCCACAAGCTTCTGAGTATGGGGATAAATTGATGCTTAATCATGAGATACCAGCTGTGAACCTGAAAGGATCCTACCAAGTAGTTGAAAATGCTCAAGAGAACACAAGGCAATACCATTTCCAAGTCAGATGTTAAATAAAACAAAAGCACTACTTACAGCTCTTCATAAAGCTGTTATATAGGTGGAAGATCCCAGATTCTGGCATGCAGATGCCCTGATGGGCAGGTAAGGGGAGATCTGCTGACAAGTAGTTATGCAGCTGGGCCAGCTTCTGTCTGGAGACTTACAGCACTGAGCATAAAACCTCTGTGGTTGTGTGGATGTGCATGTCATTCACATGCCAAGGGTTCAACCCAGTCACTCCTAAAGCTTCCCAGACAAGCACAGCATACTCTGGTGGTAGTCATGTCTGGGATATGTTGGACCTTGCTTACAAGCAAATGAGCACACACAGTGTTAGTGGGTGTGTCAGACCCTGACAGAAAGTAGCTGTGAATGCCAGATGTACACAAGTCTGGGCCATGCCAAGTGATTGCCTGAAATTCCTGCAAGCTAACTTCAAGCGGGAACATCTCTGAGGAGACTTTATCCTGACAGTGCTCATGAAGTTATGATTAAGCTTACCTTTAAAATAGCACTGGGTGACTGCAGATGAATACCTGTTCAGGTAGAACAAGGAGATGTTTTCTTTTGGTTCAGACATTCTTTTTCCATATCTGGAGAGACAATAAGCAAGAACTTAGCACTAAGTCATGACTTCGAGACAAGTTTTTGCACTAATTTTGTTAATGCTAAGTATGTAGAAGTGGTATAAAAAGCACAAAGATTATGGCTTTGGGGAATATTCAGACAGCTTTTACCACTTGCCCTTGTTCAGCTGGATCAACACTGAAACCTCAGCCAGAGCAAAGCTATTTTAAAAGGCATATGTACCTGTGGAGGAAATAGTTTTGTTAGAAAACTTCAAACCAGAGGAATTTAGAAGGGAAGGCTCTGTGCTCAGCGTCTCCTATCTTGGCTCTCTTTTAGCACTTGTGAAAAGCAGGCTCAGTAGCCCAGCATTGCCTTTGAGGCAGTTTGGCAACCACCCTCTGCTTTTCAGGGTTTTGATCGGTTCTACCTGTTAGTATCTTGTCAATTGTCTCCACAAGAAATTTTGCATCCTCCACACTGAAGCACATTGGGGGCTTGACTTTCAGCACATTTCTTCCTGGTCCATCTGTACTCAGTAGAATATATTCTTCCTTGAGTCTGGAAAGAGCAATAACAAGTCATATTTACCTCTGCATGTGGTTCAGAAGAACTTGCAAACACCAACATGCAGGCTGTCACACAGTGCCCTTCTACACTGACTGGTTTCTTTTTTGTCCAGATTGCTGTATTTTAACAACTGCTGAGTGACAAGGATAGTTTGTAGTTGTATGCTTGCCTCCTATGTTGAGGAACTCACTGTCCAGTGTACCTTGTTATCAGATGCTCTGCTTCTGCTGTGGCTGGGGTCCTTTCTGCTTGGTCCTTGATTAAGTCCACTCCAATGAATAAGCCACAACCCCTTTAAAGGAAATAAAATAGCCCATGTCAGAAGAAGGAACTGCAAGCAAACTAAAAACCTGAGGTATTTGTAAGACCAGACCTTTACTGCATGACAAATACCTGATGTTTGGCTACTGCTAAAAAAGGTTTTGCTGTTTTGAAGAAATGTAGTAATGCAGTACAAACTTCTGTCTGCTCAGAATGGCAACACAGGACAGGAAGTTAAGCGTGTTTTCCATTTAGCTCATCACTTCTGTACTCTGTGCACTTGACATAAGAGTTCAAAGAGGAAAGTGAATTCCTTTGGCAGCTATTATATTGATAAAACAGAACTGACCCATAGTGGCAAAGTATGAAACTTCCGATAAGATCACGTTAATTTTAATCTAATATATAGCAGGCTGTTTATTTTTGCTGAAAACACAAATTTAAGTAATTTCTCCAAACATCTGTTGGCTTGAGTTGTTTGACTGACCCAAACAGAAAGCAACTAAAAATGTAAATAAAGCAGTGATACCTGACATCACCAATGATGGGATGCTTGATCTGCTGCTCCTTGAGTAGCTTCATCAAGAAGTTGCCTACTTCTGAGGCATGAGCCTGAAGGTGTTCCCTCTCAATCACATCTAACACAGCTAATCCAACTGCACAGGAAACAGGGTTGCCACCAAACTGAGCTCAAGAAAGGAACACACAGAACCATGGAAAGGGAAGAGAGATGCAATGGTGTCACTGAAAGTGTAAACTCAGGGATAAAGTGAGCATACTACCACTTCTATCAGATAGAGCCACTCAATGGAGAGTTGTAGACTAGAAAGATATAAATAATACAGTATCACAGTTACTATATGGTAAATATTAATAAAAACACTGCATGATTATTTTAACAGTTAGAGACTCCTGTACAGAAGGAGAGTTTGACAACTGTTTACTTACTGTATTAAAATACTCTACTCCTGTGGCTGCAAATGCTTCTGCAATTTCCTTTGTTGTTGCTACACAGGCAATAGGGTGCCCATTTCCTATTGGTTTCCCCATAGTGACAATATCAGGTATAAAGTCTTCTCCCTGAAGCTGAAATGCCCAAAAGTGCTTGCCAACCCTGCCAAAGCCAACTTGAATTTCATCAGCAATAAATACACCTCCTGCCTTGTGCACATGCCTGTAACATAAAGAGATTTTATTGTCTCCTAAGAGGAAAGAGAACGTAGCACTTAGTGATTAAGAACGTGCAAAAAGCATTAGTTTGCAGACTTCCAGGAAACAAACTTGTACAGACCTCTGTCATGTGATTAAAAGCAGGCCTTTGCCATACAAAATTTACATTCTAACCTGAAGGCTTGGGTAGTTTCCTGCCTATCAAGCTATTTATTGCAGCAGGCAGAGAAATTCTCTCTTATCTATATTTAGCAAGTATGTTAAGCAAAAAAAGTTAAGATAATGAACAACCACTTACTGTGCAACCTTTTGAAAATAGCCTGCTGGTGGAATGATTTGCCCGCCCACGCTTGGTAGAGATTCAACAAAAAATGCAGCAATCTGAAACACAGGTGGCATGTAATGTTTGAACACATGCGAGAAAGGTGAGGGGCAAGCTTTTTTTCTTAAGATAGTTTTTGCATTGTTTTGTGATCTTTTCTTTTTGACAAGTCCATACCACTTAGCTTAGTAACCCTGAATGGCACTGACAGGCACATTCATTTCTAAGACAAGATAAATACTTAAGGAAATCACTTTTTACCTTTCTGCCTCTCTTATGTGCATGCTCAATAATATTTTTCACTTCATCAGCATAGGCTGTTACTGAATCTTCATGGTCTTCTCTGTAAAGTCCTCTGTATGTGTCTGGAACAGGAGCCTATGCAAAGAACAACATCCCATATTCAATATATCATAAACTTAATTAAATTGACAAGTAATTGATAGATATAGGCTGAAGTACATACCACGTGGACCCATTCCTTTTGTCCTTCTAGATTTCTGAATTTATATGGGCTTATGTCAATCAAAGATGTCAGATGTCCATGGTAAGCACTTAAAAAACAATTGGCAGAACTAAGCAGTAATTTCTTTAGCAGCAAGAGTTCTTCAGGGTTAGCATTACAGATAGTAAAGAGTATCTATGTTCTGTCACTTGGATTTATGTTGGTGTATCTGAATATAAGGGATGCCAAGGGGCAGGACTGGTCACCAGTTTGCCTGCACTGGCAACTGGAATCACAGCAGGGTAACTGAGGAGCAGGATGTACTGGAGAGCCTAACCACAGCTCTGTGGGCTGCGCTCACAAATACTGAATGGGGGAAAGTTACTTCCCTCAGCTTCCTGCTTATGGTCTTTCTACTGCAACAGGATTTCAGAAATGCTCTGACTGTGGGTCAGAACTGAGCCTTGCACACCACACCCCCCACCTCAAGTAGATCAAATTGCCAGTGTACTTACTGGTCTAAAACGATGACATCCTCATGTTTTGTGTACTGTCGTGCCAACCTCAGGGCAAGATCATTGGCTTCAGATCTGCAATTGAAAAATCCAGTAAATGTTTCATTGAGGAAATGTCCTGAGTTTCAAATCTAAACCTCCCTTGCAATGCTGTTTGTGTGTGCAAAGGACAGAACTTAATGCATGTTATGCACAGATCCCTCAGTAATGGGCACTAATTAGGAAGGAATATTCACCAGAACAGAATCTATCTGAAAAAGCCAAGTGCAGAAACTACCTTGGAAACAGTTTGGGCTTTTTCTCCCAGCTGTAGCTTGCTTGAGAATATGCCCCACCCAGCAGAAATAATGCATTAGTACATTTAATTTGGGTTATAATTCCCAAGTGAAAAGACAAGTCAGGCCAGAAACAAATACAGTAAATATTTACATTGTTGTTTTGTAGTCCGAGGCCTTATAAATAGAATAAAGCCCTTCTTAGACAAAGCACTACCTTAGATCCCAGAATAGAGTTTGCTAAGTGTGAACTTTAGAGTCACTGAACTTCTGAAAATGACCAGTCTCTCAAAAAAACCACAACTCCAAACAGTGGTTTTGTCAGTATTCAGTCAGTCACCAGACCGTGCTGTTAATAAGCAAGTGTTTTACTTGTCTGTATACACCCAGTGAAACGCCAGCATAAATTCTAACGTACCCAACTTACCCAGAATTCAAAAAATAGAAGATGCATAATTTCTCAGGTAGCGTTTTTGAAAGTCTCTCTGCATAATCAACCAAGTTGTCATGGAGATAACGAGAATTTGTATTTAACAATTGATTCTGTTCATGGGCTGCTTTAACTATATCAGGGTGACAGTGCCCAACTGCAAGAGAATGTGGAGAGTGGTTTGAGAGTTCTTCCACAGTGCCCACATTGTTCATTCACATACCAATGCAATACTTTTATGATAACTGTATTTCCTTAGTGGGGCCATAATGATATTGTCAGCAGAAGAAACACAAACACACACACATTGAAGTGAACTGTAATTCCCCTAACTACAGGCTCAAGAAAGGTTCCTTCCGCTTTTCCAATTAATCACCCCCTCCCCCAGCACAATGCAACAATGGTAAAAGTACTGATTGTTCCGTGTTCTGTTTAGAAAAACACAGCATCAAGTAACATGACTTTAGCTTACCATGAGCAACATTGTTTATGCAGTCGAGGTATTGTCTTCCATTCTCATCATACATATATTGGCCTTTTGCCTTCACAATCTTCACTGGATCATCATTAAAAAACAGTTTGCAGGAAGAACTATAACAAGCATCAGAAAGCAAAATAAATCTTAGTTTAGTTTATCCTGCTGGTAATATTTTCAGTCAGTTAATCAAGAGAAAGACATTTCCCCTTTTTGTGGGCATATACTGTCATCCTGCTTCTGGCCTCTAAAACAAAGGCCTTATGCCCTAAAGCAATTCAGATTTTGTGAGACTTACAGGGAAAACCTCCAGAACTGAAAATCCTTCTGTAGGACTCTAGCCACAGCACACAATAGAACTCGCCTCTATAGTTCCATCCCATGTGAACTGTGGCTCCTTACCTTGCTCTGTGCCCTGGTGTCTCTTACCTTGTGATTGCTTTTATGATGTTCTTGCCAAGGTCCTGATTTTTCAGATAGTGATTGTTACGGCTGTATAGAGCTTCATTTAGCTTATCTAAATCACTCAGTGGTTTTGTAAGGCTGGGGCTGCTTCAGTGCATTTGTTTTGCTTCACTTTTTAAATCAATTGCCAAACAAGTAAAATTGAAATACTAGGGGCTGCAGAGATTTGACTCTGAAGGGCAATGCCAAACTTCCATACTTCGTTCACTAAAAGATTGCTTATAAAAAAAATTATTTGACTGTAATTACAAAGCTATTGTCAAATGGACAACAAAGAACAATGATAAAGTGAGAAACCACTTTACTCTCCCTCCCCTACAGGAATCCAATACTTCCCGTGTGAGCTGACAGCAGAATTGCAAAACAGTTGGGTTTTTTTCTTATCCTGACTGTTCAAAAGATGCTAAGAAAGTGCTTGCAGAGTCTGGGTCTTTGTTGCCATGGGCAGGGCAAAGCAGTTGGGAAAAGATTAATATGCACAGTGGGATTTTTCAGGGGTGTGTAAGTGGCACATCTGCAATTCCAGCGTTTACAGTCAGCCCAACTTCTGGATTTATAGAACACATAAAAGTAGCCTTGTTTTTTAGTATCACTGATATGAAAGTATTCATGTAGTTAAATATAAGAGTTTGTGGTGGTCTGCAGAGCCAAGACTTTTTCGAGGTTGGTTGAAACACCACCAGCAATAGGGAGTTTGTAGCCGAGTGCTGTACTCCGGTCTCCCAAAGCGAGCCGGTGTTTGTTGTTAATCCCATCACGGTTTGGGGGTGATAAGTTTTCTGAAAGAGGCTGTAAAATAGAGCCTGGCCCAGCACGGCAGGAAACGCTTTCGAAGCTGTTCAGAGGCACGCTCGGTATCGTACGGGCTTTATCCTCTAGGCTGGTAATCCCGCTGCTTAAGGCGCGCTAATTACCTTTAATTACAGTGCCTGGCCGTGCCGTGCCTGGCCGTGGCGGTTCACCGCGATGGCGCTGCCGCAGCCACGTCAGCGGGGCCCCGGTCCCAGCCCCGGTTCCATCCCCGGTCCCATCCCCGGTCCCGGTTCCCCTCCGCTCCACTCACCCCACCAGCCGCCGCCGCAGCGCCAGCGTCTGCTGCCGGGAGCGCCGCTGGGCCGCCCGCATGGCCGGGACGCGCTGCACCGGGAGAGCCCCGCGGCGAGCGGAGGGAGGGCGGAGGAAAGGAGGGCAGGGCAGAGGGAAGGCAGGGGGAAGGAGGGCAGGGCAGAGGAAAGGAGGGGAGCGGAGTCGTCGCCTCCCGCGGGGCAGGGCCGGGCGGGGCAGGGGAGGGCGGGACCGGCGGCAGCGCAGGGACAGCGGCAGTGCCTGGGGAGCAGCCGGGGCACGGCTCCGACAGCACCGGGGCACGGCTCCGACAGCACCGGGGCACGGCTCCGACAGCACCCCGGGCACGGCCACGGGCACAGCTCCGACAGCACCCCGGGCACGGCCACGGACACAGCTCTGACAGCACCCCGGGCACAGCCACGGGCACAGCTCCGACAGCACCCCGGGCACGGCCACGGGCACAGCTCCGACAGCACCCCCGGCACGGCCACGGGCACAGCTCGGGGCAGCCGAGGGCACCAGAGGCAGGGCAGAAACCCAGCCAGGAGCCCACCCGGCCGCGGGGATGGCGCTTCCCGCAGGGGCTCAGCACAGACCCCACTGGGGCTGCAGCTGCCCCCAGAGCCCTCCGGTGACGCCCCGGAGGGACTAACAGGGTCTTCAGCACCATTGGTACAGCTATAGCATATATATACATATATTTCTTTTGAAATACGTATCGAGGAAGCGTGTTTGAGAGTTGAGTTCTAAGAGTTAGAACGGTCACTGCTTAAGCCAAAGTCAAACCTACCGTCTGTCTCTGTGTTGTACCCCCGTGTTTGGTCGCTGGCAGATAGATGTAGGTGTGACTGAGCCATAAGAGCTAATCAATCCTAGGAGAGGCAATAGTCAGGATTAAGAGAGGAAACGCTGCCATCTGATTAGAGTGGTCATTCCTCTGTTCCTGTTTGACTGGACTCGCCTAAAGAAGAATTAGGGAGATCACCAGGAAGGATGTTCTGGGATGGGTTGAGTTCTGCTCCTGTAGGTGTTGTATCCCTTGACCAAGTTCATTGGGTTAGCTGCATTCATTCTAAAAAATGCTACATTTTTTTTCCAAGTACACGTTCACATTCTTTTGCTGACAACATCTGTTAAGATGTTTTTCTAAACAGAGCAGACTCTTAAAATTACACTGGGCAGACTTTGCTGACTAGCTATAGCCACCAAAACTGTTTCTAGTTGCAACTACTTAAACACAGGAGCAATTTAAATTTTGTGTAATACAGAGAATACAAAACCAAATTGCTATGCCCTTAAAGTTAGATTGAATTTAGGAAGTCAATCTTGGTTGTTTCATCAAAGTCAGGTTTGATGTAACAAAACACAGTGGAGAAAAAGTTAATAATGGCTGTTAATCTTTATTTGAACTCTTGTCTGGTTAAGATATTTACTGGCTATTTATAATAACAACCTGAACATTTACAATTTCGAAAGTTCACTCTTGGTTACAAATGCAGAGTTCATTATACATATTCACACAACTGTAAAAGTAATCTGTACAGAGAGACCATTTTTTAAAATCTAGTCTTTGCTTTCATTAAAGCACAAGAAAAATTATTTTTTTGAGGTCTCAAGGTAATGTATTGTCCATTACAACTTTAAACTAGAAATACATGATGCAGTACTAATTAATACCATTTTAACATGTTAAAACAATGGATAAGAAATACTGTTATTAATGCCTTCATTTTTAAAGTAGTTGTTCCCCAAAGAAATGAGTAAATAGAATACTTTTCATGGCACATACATGATTTAAAAAACACAAAAAGTTTGCAAATAGAGATGTTAAGTACATTTTCTGTATTTTTAATATCTATATATAGATTTAGGCAGCTTTGTATAGAATACCATGTAATTACATTCAAAACAAAACTAATTTTGGCAAGGTGTCCAAACTGCACACACACAAAAAGCCCTTTCTCCTCTCAACAGTCTCCCTGGAGTGATGCAACCGCTCACATAAATAAGGGACACTTGCATAACCTGGCAGAGGATTAAGCTCTGATATTTGTTTCAAAACAAACATTGACAGAGAAGGCACACATTGCATGTATTTTTCTAAACCTTGTACAAATAAGTAAGATTTTCGGATTTTAAATACCAGCAGGTACAAGTTCTCAAATGCTGGTGGACATGCCAGTTTTGTAATATTTTTATGTCTAAAGAAATGGACATAGAGCAGGATTTGACTGTGGTATTTTGTGCTGAACATTCTTCATATTAAGTATTTTTGATTGTTTTCTAGGATAGCAGAAAAAGAACCCCAAATAGTCACACAAAAAGGTAGCTGTTATGAAATAGTCTGTAAAAGTGCACTCTAGGAAACAAACCAGCAAACACAACAGGATTCCAGCACCCATTCTAACAAATGGCAATTTACTACCTCTAATGCTAAATTCACAAATTCAGTGGTAACGTGGGTGCTTTTGCTTTGCATAACCAGGTCCTGATTTTTTAATGTAATTGCAGAGATGCAAGTTTGATATGCACACACCTAACACTTCATAAATTCATGCAAAATGCACTTTTAAAATGCAGTGTTTAGCAGTATATTTAAAAAGTAGCAAGTGGTATTAATTTACAGATACTTGGGGTATCTCCATTTTAAATTTCTGCTCATTAATATCTACATTATATAAGAAACCACACACTTGACACACAAGTGAGTGACTGTTCCATGGAACTATGCAACTATGAGGCAACTTAACGGACAGGAATTAATTGTTGTTCTAGGACATAGGAAAACCACAAATGTTACTAATGTATTTCTTTTTCCTCTCTCTTGTCAATAGTTCAACTTCTTAAGCATGGAAAACTCATATTTCCCAGCTTTGCTGTGGTTTCCCCCAGGCCCTCTCCAGTAGTATACAATAATATCATCTATTAAGTCCTTCCTCCATTCATTTCCAAGTGTCAGGTTTTTAGCACTTACTTCAGCTGAAGGTTACACAACAGTTACACATCCCTTGGGTTGTGCCATCTAAGGGGACATAACCACATGGAAAAGTTGCAGGAACATCACCTGGGGATGTGAAAGCTTACAGATGATCATCTGGGACAATAAAGTTTAGGAAATGGATTTTTTACTCACTGTTTTGTTTCAGTCTGCAATAGATTCCCCGAAGCAGAGCTGTGAAGTGTTTCAAACAAATCCAAGTAGTTCAAACAGATTGTGGCCAGGTTCAGTGCAGTGCCAGGGACACAATTAAAAGCCAGGTAACTCCACTAAATGACATTGAGACTGGACTAACTGGAGTTACCAGATGTTTCTCTCTGCCCCCTCCTTTTTGTTAAAAAAATAATTAAAAAACCCCAGAACAACACCACTGTTGCAAAAGAGTCCAAGATATATTCTTACATAAACACTGTCCTGTAAGGTTGCCAAGGTCAGGGTGTGCCACAGTCACTGCCTTGGTGAGCAAAAGTGTCTTAGGCCTCTTGAAATTATCCAGGTGTTTCATATTCACTTGAAAATCTCCCTGGTTAAACACTTGGAAACCCCTGTGCTGCTCAGCAGGTACTGAACAGGGAAAACTCAGGAGCTGCAGGTTAAACTGAGGTTCTGCTGAGCACACTGGGACCAAACTCACTGAGCCTAATTCAGCCACATACCTGCAGTATTTGTCCAGGATAAGGGGTTTAGGAATGTTTCAATTGTTACAGTTTGTTATTAATATTTTTGCATATCTTAAATATAAATCTGTTTCCTTAAAAAAGAAACCCCAAAGCTTTCATGCCCAAAATTTAAAAAATGGAAGCTACTACAGGTGTATTTTATTTGTCTAATGCTTTAAATTATCTGGGCAACAGTGGGACTGAAAAAGTCAAGTGAGAATATAATGGTAATTCCCAAGAAAGAAATACTAGATTTGGAAAAAAACACCTGAAGTTTTATGCACTGCTGTTTTACAAATATCAATTCAAAACATAGAGTTATGCAGAAATCATGCCCACATCTATCTATGCTGTCAATTAAAGGACAGTGTCACAGCATAAAATTTGTTTGTATTAAAAATATCTCCTCGAGAGGGCAGCATTGAATCAGCATTCACTGAGCAGGAAATCTCAGACTTTTTTAGTACACATGATACTGACAGGCTGAAGAGGCACAGGGGGAGTTCTTTAGCATCCTGATAGAGCTGGAAATCTCTGGCATATTAAAATAATTTAAAAAAAAATTTTTTTTTAAAAAATTATTTTAATTAATAGTGCATTATACAATGGGGGAGTTTTTTCATTCTTGCTACATTTGGCTGACTGCAGAACTATGTATAAAAATTTACCCTGGGTATTGGGTTACTATAACTGTCTTAAAACCACAGGTCAACCTGTGTCATTCCCTGTGGATTGCCCTGTGTCATTGCATGGGATGCCTTGAGATCCTGAAACCTTGCATGTGTTTTGCTGGTTTGCTTAAGAATTTCAAATGCTGAATTTATGAAATTACAGAACACAAAAGCTCATCTAAATACTTCATCTATTGGTTTCCTAAAAAGAAAACACATCAGAAAGTCGCTTACCATTAGAAGAAACATCCTTATTTTTAAATACACAAGAGAAAAATCGATACAGAAATAAATTCATCACCATTCTATATATATAGCGAGCGTCAGAAGCAGTTGCGTGCAGGACAGGCAGCTCCCCCATGACAATAAAACAAAGCATGTGGCAACATCTTGATGGTTTTGGTTTTTTTAAAAAGTAAAATCTTGGTGTGTTGACACTTGGAAACAGTTTCAGTTTGGAGTCAGATCAGGATTTCTCTGCCACCTGTTTCATAATCCAGAGAAATATTCCAGAACTCACTGGCCAAGCCACGATTCAGCTGCAAAACTCCTAATTAATCTCACTTGTCCCCATGAGCACAGGCCAAATCATCGGGTTCATGCTCTGACAAGGGCCCTCTCGAGCTGCCAGCACACTCTCAGCACTGCTGGAGTTACACGTGCAGGTTTTTTGGGCCATGTTCCCTTCTCCCCCAAATCCAGTCTCCCCAGAAGCTTCAGGGAGTGCTCCCCACACTTAGAGTTGGGTGCAGCATCTCCACTCCTGGGGCACCAGGACTGACACAACCACCACAACCACAGCCAGAGTCAGTCACAATTTGCCACGTCTCATGGCAAGGCAGCCCTGCCCACAGAGCTTTGTGGCTGAAAAGCCTTTCACAGGCTTCAAATGAGTTCTTGTGCCCTTAGGATTCAGTTTGGGACCTTTGCTTCCTGCAGCGTGTTAGAGAGAGGATGTTGGTAGCAACTGGAAAGACAATTGTTAGCCACAATTTTCAATGGAACAAGCTTTAAAGAAAGCTGCTTGTCCTCTGCTCCTGGGCAGCAGGCAAACCTCATGGAAACCACCACGCTTTCACAGGCATTTAAATTAGGTGAAGGAATTTTGGTCTGTGAACTAGAAAACAAAAATGAATTTGTCCGAGTTCCAGGTTCCACCAAGATCAGTAACTCCAGATCAGTAACAATCAGTAACCCAGAATGACTGTTGATGAATCCATGAGGTCAACATACCAAATCTTTTAGTGATCAAGAAAAATCAGCCCTTCGGTCTCAGGCTGACCCACATTCCCTAAGCATTAGCAGCCTCCCTGTCCATCATCTGTATTACTACTGACATATAGTGGTAACGTTGAGCTGCATTTCAGAATTGCTGTAGGACAGCCTTACATTCTTTCAAACCAGAGAGGAAAACAAGAGAGGTTTCCTGGGGAAAAAAATGCCCTGTGCTTTGTGAGAGGCCGAGATCATGACTGAGGCTCAGCGAGACTGCCAGCACTACCTAAAAGTAAAATTTATCTTCGTGAGCTCTTCGCAAACTCAAAAGTATTCAAAAAGACCCACATAAACATTTTCATATGGAAGGAGAAAATAATCAACTGATCTGGCATGAATTTGCTGAGCAAAGCACATCTTTTTTTAACTTGTTGCAATAAGATGATGACTGCTCTGTATTTAACAATACTCTTCTAAATATGTCTAAATATGTGTGTGTGGAAGGCACATGGAAATCTAAACACGTTTCCTCTTAGACCCTGTGCAATCAATTCAAAACCCAACAGTCCCTCTATTGCTCTGAATAATACAATTGCTAATCACAGAATGGTTTGGGTTTAAAGGAACTTTAAAGGTCATCTATTGCCAAGCCCCTGCCATGGGCAGGGAGCCAGGTACAGTCAGTTCACACTGTGAAGGCCAAATGTGTGATCCCAGCTGGGGACAGGAAGGACTTCAGGTGCTGATCACAGGCTGTGCCCTGCCTGGGGATCCAGTCCCTGCTCGGCCCTCCACTGGTCTCCACTGCTTTGGTGATGGACAGGGGTGGTAAGAGTAGATGTACCACCCACAGGCCTCGGAGACTGGTTAGTTCCTTACAGCCAAAGTGGGACTAGCACGCAGGAGGATCCGTGCCTGCAGCATTCCTGATGGGACTGCCAGTGGCAGGAGTCTGGAGAAGGGACTGCACACAGAGGGCTGATGTGTACAGGGGCGGTCAGTCAGATGTCCTGAACATACCTGACTGCTGCAGGTGCACTGATGAACCCACCCAAGGGCATTTTCCTGGGAATTCCCAAAGGTGATCACAAAAAGGCATGGCACTGGTGGGTGTTGGAGATCTCTTCTAGGAAGATGATTCCAGCCGTCCTTGAGTGGCATAGAAACGCTGTGAGTGGTCAGGCTGTGCCTCAGGGATGGGGAAGAGCCACTCCAGTTACGGGGTTTAGGTGATTCCAAACGAGCTCTTCCTCATTAACAACAAATGTCCTGGGTGCTGCGGCAGCAGAGCTCTGTGCTGGGAGGGGGATGGTGAGGAGCAATAGGTAAAGCATTCTTCTGGTATTCTGTATCAATGTTTTGCAGGCCTGGCACTGGTCACAGTTGATGCCTACAAGCACTGGATATTCCACAAGTTGAAGACGGAATACTGACTTGTTTACCTGAAGATAATAGGACTTCGGGGTATTTCCTCAGAGAAAATATAAATTTTAATATAATTTCATAAGCTTTGGAGGTTAGCTTGTCTTGTAGCTTCAGTGATATCAAACTTCTTCAAGTAGGAGCTAGATAGAAAGCTGTTTAGTTTTTGCCAGCGTATGTAAAACAAGACTTTTCTATCTGCATTGTAGATTGTTTGTGGACACTTCCAGATTCTTGTGCTTTCCACAGTCATTCTGGGGACTGAGCTCTCATTGATATTGAAAGAGGTTCCGTGATCAGGACACCTGCAGGAATTTGAGTGTAGCAGCCCACGGAGTGGTTTGGAGTAGTGAATTGCTTTTAGTTTGGAGACGACTGGGGCACATGGAAGAGCAATTGTACATTAAGGGAACAATTACACATCTTCCTGGTGACATCAATGAGAGATTTGCCTTCAACCTTTCACAGAAGATTTTTTTAGCTTTAATTTGGGACAATAAAGGGGTTTTTCAAAGCACTAAAAGCCAGTGGGAGCTTGTTAGCTGCTCCTTATGCCTTTAAAACCCCTACACCAAAAGTGATAGCTAAGAACATGAAATGGAAGTAAATAAAATGCATTTTCATTGCTGTTTTGAGTTACATAATTCTTGTTTCTTGATTTGTTAGTTGATATGAATTTACATGGATTTAATCTCTATGGTGACCAAGAAAATGGTGAGTAACTGGTGAAGATGCCAAGTATAGCCACAAGTGATGTGTAGGTGTAGACCCGTAGCAGCCAACACCAGGTGACAAGTTCACTGCCTGCAGCCCTAAGTGTTCTGTGCCCACATCCACCGAGCCAGTTGGCCAGTCCAGCATTTACCAGCACACAGCACATGCTCCCAGCTACAGGGACGAGCTCAAGGACACCCAGCACCCAGCCATGGGTAAGACCCCACAGACATCACCCTACCTGCATGGAGCACAAAGCACATTCCCACTGTTGTTGACAATATTGGAGCAGGAATTCCTGTAGCACCAGGTCAGCTTGTACCTGGATGGTCACACCCTCTCTCAAGCTCTCTCTGGCAGTAGCTGCAGGAATGAGTTGCAGTGAATCAAGAAAGTAACAGAGGTTTTTTAAATCTACTCAGTGCACAAAGAATGACTCCCTTCTGTATTCTCTAAGATCAAGGCCACAAAGAACCCAATCTCGTCTGTTTGATATCGTGGTCAGGCCCTTCATTTCACTAAGATGCTTTACACAGAACCCAGCAACTTGTTTGGGGGCTAAAGTATTTCCTCCAGAAATGATCTGTTAAATCAAAAAGGCATTAAGGTGATGGGGGTTATGTTGCTGGCCTGGTTAGGATTAACCAGTCTCATCAATAAAAATCCACAGCTTGCTTATTTGAGTTTGTGTAGCTTCAGCTTCTACCCCCTGGCTGGATATTTGTACATCTTTCTCTGTTCAGTTTAAGAACTTGTTAATAGAAAGTATCTCCTCCCTGTAAAGGAATCTGGCTGCATCTTGATCTTCATTGTAAACTGAACAGACTCATCTGTAAGCCATATTTTTCCTCTTTGAAATAATTTTTTATGGCTCTCTACTGCACAATCTCTGCTTTTTTTCCAACGTCTTAAAAAATGTGAACTGTGGAATAGTTTGCAGTTTTTAATTGATCTCACAGTGGCCATATACAGATATCAAAATAATAATGCTTTTATTCATTACCCTGCTCTGCATGGGATGTGCCTGAGATAATTTAAAGAAAAAGATCCTGAAAGGGGGGAGAGAATGAAGAAGACAAGAGGAGTAAGCAGAATTAGAGTTTACAGTTAAAACCATGTAAACCAAGAAAAAATAAAAAGTAAATGAAACCCACAAACCAAGACAATTAAATACTCCAAAATCCCAAGTTCTGGGAACTCCAACAGCAAAATTATGTGCTCTGTTGTTTAAGAAGGGACTTCAGCAGAGCCCTCCCTGTCCTGCAACTCTCTGCACTGGACGTATTACCACGTTCTTACGTTTCAAAATTCTCCAGTGGAGGCTTCCTGGGAAATTTGGGTTCCACAGTAACAAAGTGCTGGCACATCTTCAGGCACAGACCCCAGAGCAGGACCCAGAGGTGCTTCCCCTCGAGGGGATAAAAAAAACCACTTCTCTTGGTTGCAGAAATAACCCTGGGCAGTCAGGGTTGTTCTGTTCAGCCCCAGAGCTGCTGTTTCCATCCCAGCACCCACGAACGGAGCCTGGCTTTGTCTCCTCTGCAGGTTGCAAGTCCTCTCTGACCAGACAGTTTGCAGTAGCTTCTTTCCTCCTTAGGGCTGCATCCTTTTCTTCTTTGTTTTCAGCCGGGTTCTTTCCCCCTTTTAATGTGCATGTGCAATGCAGATACCGAGTTGAGAGCCAGAGCAGGGCAGGGGTTTGCCCTCCTTTATGTGATAAGGTACACGAGCAGCACGCTGGCTCAGTACTGTTAGTTCACACAGCAGCACGAGCAGTGAATGCTGTCCATTCCCAGCTACTGTCAGCAGTGCCCTTATCAAATCCTGTTGTTACCATGCGAATTTTATGGGTTTGGAACTTTACAATATTTTCCAAGTCCGTAAATGTCAGAATCCAGTATAAAAAAAGGTTAATATATTACTGTCAAAAGTGTTTTTTTCCCTTTTTTTATACAAAAATTAAAAAGATCAAAATATATCACATTATTTACATACTGTGCTTCATGCTTAGAGATCACTGAAAAAGAACACACAGACAAACATTTTAGTCAGAGAAATGCTCCATTCATCACACCTACTAACATTATTGTTAGCATTTTAAAGATTGGCATTCAGATTTCTTTTAATAGTAACAGCACATCCAAATGACTTACACTGAATTAAAACCTTTGATATACTAAGGGTGTGCTCACATTCTAAACAGGGTTTGCAACCAGTTAGTAACATGCTTGCTGTTAGCTCCAACTGCATCTACATACAACATGTTTGCCACTGGGTTAGTAATTCCACTCTGATTCAGTGTCATGCCCTTGCCAGAGAATGAGCATCCTCTTACAAGTCTGGATTAAATCCTCATTTTTTTGGGGGGAACATGTCTTTTCTCATTCTCTCAGGCTGTCCTCAGCACTTACAACCCCTGGCTGTTCGAGTGCAGGAGATGGTAGGAATTACCTGCACCCAGGAGTACTGACTGGAGCCCTGAAACAGTGCAGTGGGTTATAATTACAATGGCAGAAGAGTCTTTGTTTGGACATAAATGTTTGTTACTCTGCAACAAAGCGATAACCTGCTGTAAAATTCTCATCTAGAGGGTATGGGCTGAGTAAGTCACAGGAGCACATGTTGCAGAGCATTGCAGCCTTTCCATGGGTGTTCCTAAGCTGCCTGGACTGTAATAAAAGCCTGATCAAGCCTGTAAAAAGGCATTCTACTGACAATATTAACAACAATGATTTTTTTTGTGTGCTTAGCAAGTTCTTGGTGTTCCCAGCACCAGTCTAGAGTGGGGAACAAGACATGAACCTGCTCTCCCAAGGCATGACGTTGTGTCTGCCAGGCACATAGCCAGAGTTACAGCACATGCAGCAGCACAGACAGTCACCATGCAGCCAGCAGAATTACTCAGGGCCTGGTCAAGGATATACAGCTATTAACATTACTGTACCTTATGCCAACATCCTGCTACTGGCAGTCCGTCTGGTCCCTGCAAAATTGAATTTACAAAGTCAGTTTTCTTGACAGTGGGTTAAGTGTCAGACCCAAAAACCTGAAGGTCAGTCATCACAACCATGAAAGGTTTCACAGCACTGTTAATTACCATGCAAAACCCGTTTACTGTATATGCACAAAAATAAATATGCAGGCAATGTAATCCATGTGTCACGCAAACACAAAACTGAATACACCCCAGGGTAAAAAAACCTCAAAAATCAGATATCTACACTTTCTTTTTCCCTTTAAAGAAAAAAGAAAATGTGAACAAATATATAGATTTGGAACCACAATTCATTAACTTCATACTCTGTTTTATAAGGTAGTAGTTTTTGCAATCAGACGTATATATGGAAAGCATGATGTGGAAATGTACTTTTTGTTAAAATGTGCTTTTTCAGTTCGGGGGAGGTGATGTAGGTATTTTTTTCCTGGATGGTATCCTAATTGTGTTAAATTTGATCCTGCAGTACTTTGTTATTTTAAGAAATCTTGAGTTGCTGAACTGGTTGAGATAGGATGAGTTGTGGACTACGCAAAGGGAGTGAAAATATTTGTCTTATTCCAATGGAGATTCAAGAAACAGACAAAAATCAGAAAGCCAGAGAAGAGCTCACTGACCAGGAGGAGAACACTGAGAAAGAAGGAGCCCCTTAGAAGAGGAACGGGCTTTGTATGACCACCTCTTCCAAGACACTTTAGAAGAAATAGCTGACTTCAGCTGCCTTTGCCGATGCTGGATTTTTTTTAAGGCTCTTGGATCTCCGAGTACATGACTTTCTGCATGTAGAGCCACAGAGAGCACACAGGCACTGACCCTTCCCTCAGAGCCACCTCCTGCTCCCTGGGCATGGGAAGCCACGAGGATGCGTGCGCAGCAGAGGGAGCTGCCCGTGCAAACAGAGGTCAAAATGCAGTTTTACATTTTTTACTGTAAATGTCAGTCATCACATTTTTTGTATTCTGTATTGATTTTATATGTAAAATAGCCTATGCCCAATAAAACAGATGCAGTGAAGTAAGGTTACCCTCTCCAGCTACTCACAGTGTAAGAAGTCAAGTTATTGTCACACACTTTCCTGTACCATTAGTCAGAAAACACAATTTTTTCTGCAGACACGGGCAATATTTTAGTCCATGACTGTTCATTTCTATGTTGTGCATTTGCCAGAGTTGCCTGGGGGTGAAGGGTACAGGGGACAAGGTGCAGAGCACTTGTTTGACCAAGAAACATCCTGACCTGCTGTTACGGCACACCCTAACACGGAGGGTCATGGGGTTGATTTCTGCCCTGGGTTTTTCTCTTTCCTGTGCACTCAGAATACTTATTTTGGCCATCATAAAACTCCACATCTTTCTACCACGTTTCACTTGAGTGATTCCAAAATGACTCGTCAACTTCAAAAGAGCTTTGTGGCCCTTGTGGAAAGCTCGTGCTGATGGTCCTGGACTAAAAGCCATCACCGAGAGCCCAGAAAGCCTCCACCACGTGGTGGGGTGGAGAACAAAGTCACTGTTCAACCAACATGGAACTGAGCCTTGTGCACATTAAGAGGGAGATGTGCAAGTGCTTTGCTAACTAGTCACGTTGTAGTTACGTTCTGGAGAAATCACCTAGTGCAGTTTACAGTGCCTTCAATAGATAGGTCCTGGGTAGTTAAGATGGGAGATGCTTGGTAAATACAACATCTCTGGGGAGCAGAAAGGAAGAGTTGGAGCGGGCCTGTTGTTAGGAATTGGTTTCTTTGACACATCTGAAAGCAATTTAACTTTTTGAAAAAGAAACAGCTTACTGCCCTTTTGTTTCTCAGAGGACAACTGCAAATCATCTGACATGCAGCATTTTCTATGGTTAAAAAAATGAAAATGAAACAATGACCTCTTTTAAGTAGTCGTGCAGAGCCCTTTTGGGGAGCAGAGCAGGAACCTTCCTGCGTAACCACCAGACCCAACCTGAGCTCTCTGGTGACCCAGCAAAACCCTGAGTGCCAGTGACCCCACTCTGCAGGGCTGCCCATTCCTTTGAGGAATGCTTTTCAAATCCTGGCTGGGGCTGGGAATGGGGCTCGCAGGTCTGCACCAGCACAAGGAACCAAACCAGGCCACAGGTACTGAGAGAAACCAGAACTAACTTAGAACATCAGTTGCCATAAAGGGACCGGTATCCCCTACGTGATCTCCTGTGGTTTACACTCCTTATCTGAAGTCATTTTAACTGGGAGGAAGCAGGCACAAGGCACTGGCATCCTTCCCCGAATGCCAAAGTGAAACATCTCATTCCAGCCCTGCTGCCTTGTGTCCTTCCTGTCCCTGGAGGGATTTGCTCCTGGGGATGGGGCTTGGCCACAGCAGGAACACACAGCAAGCCATGCAAGAAAGACAGAGAGCAGATACTGTACCAAAGGGCAGGACACGCTCAGCCCGTCCAGACCTGGCAAACCTGGCTCCCTTTTGCTGCCTGCAATGCTATGATCTCCCTGTTTGGAAAAATAACTGCTTGTTGAGAATGATAAAGGACAAGAAGTTACTCAGACAGACACCCATGTTTCAGCAGAGGAGGAGAAGGATGGGTCTAGGGCTTCCCAGCTCCATTTCTGATGACACAGCAAGTCAGCAGAGTGGTTTTATGGTAGGGAATTCACAGACAAGCAGAGTCTGTCATCTGGGAAGGATCTTCTATACACAAACCAGAGATGCACATTTATAACAGCACAGTGAAAGAGGTAAGGGGTAAATCACCCAGCATCGTGAGAGAGGAAAGATTTAATTGTACTTCACATACAGTCTCCTGGCAAAATAAAGCATATTGACTAAGGGAGCTTTTTGTTGGTATAGTGGAGCCACACAACAGCTTTGGCGCTGTAGCTGTGCTGGCAGGGTGGGGAAAAGTCACACATTTAGGCAAAAAATGGGGGTTTGGATCATGTTGGAGCAAGTACATGGCACTATTAGGTGCCTCTGAACTAAGGTCTAAACTGCTACATTTAAGTAGTTTCAGCTCAATATTTAATACTTTTCATCCTGCACCCTCAAAGCACTTCAGGGAAAGGATCTCTCTGATTTTAGTCATTATATGAAAAACAGTAAGGAAAAGGAGGTAATTTTTACCAGGTCAAATAACTTACAAACTAGTCTAGATTTGTTCCTTCTGGGCTCTATCAAGTGAATGAGAGGTTCTGGAAATGGACTTGGGAGATCCAGGTTCCCCAGGCTCGAACACCCAGGAGGTTTCCTGGAAAGCCTGTCTTGGTACACACTGCACAGTGGTGGCCCGGGCTGTGTCCGAGAAGGGACAGATCTGAGCCACAGGCAGAGAAACCCAGGGAGGTCTCTGCTCCCAGAGGCACTTCTTGGCAGCCTGGGGAGCTCCAGCTCATACATCACTTGTCTTTGGCAGAACTGTGGTGCCATCAACTCCAACACGCCTCCCCAGGCTCGCCCCTCGCTCCATTTGCTTGGATGAAGGGATAGAGCTGACCTTGTTTTCAAACCCACTGCACCCAGTTACACCCCGATTTCAGACACACTCAGAAGCCAGGCCTGCAGCTTCACACTATCTCCTGAAGAGCTCTACTGAGGTCCATTGTTCCTGACTACAATAAGAAGGTCTTTGCACAAAGGTCCTTCAGTTTTACTGCTGTGGCTTGTTCCCATCTGGCCAGTGAGGAGCCCTTACGGCGAGCAGTGAACTTCCAGCAGTGCAGATAAACCAGTAAGAAAAGTGAGAAAACAATAACCATCTGCTCTGATTTACTGCAAAACAGAGAACTCCCAAATCCTCCTCCCTCCTTGTCCCTGGCTGCAAAGCTGTGGCTCCTTTTCAGCCCCAGCACTGTGTGGTTTAGGATGAGTGAGGTGAAGGACGTACCACGGGACAAGGCTGGTCCAGTCCAGGGGGGCCTGGTTCCCCCTTCTGCCCTTTGGCTCCTTTTCTCCCTGGTATTCCTCGCTCACCCTGTCGGCACAACAGGAAAATATCAGGAGCAATGGGCAGAAACACCTTTGCTTTGTGTCTCACAGCACTTACAGAGTCCCACTCCTCACCCAGAGTAGGGGCATTTGCACCAGCGTAGCCTCAGCTGAGTAATTAAATCACTGGGAAAATCTTCAGTTAAAGCTGGGTAGAGATACTGTAAAAGATGATTTTATGACAGATTGACTAAATGGCCGGTTTCTGCTAAAACCCAGGTTGGTGTCTGACAGTGAGTGGGAGCAGCAGCTTCCACCCACTGCCCTGGGCTCAGCTAGCCATGCCTTTGTTTAAGGATCCCTGCAGCAAAACCTTTGACTTGCATCCATTTTCAAGGTCTATGCACCAGACCCTGCAATTCTTTGGGACCTGGAGCTGTCAGGCTGCTCCACTGCCCTGCAGTGGTTGTGCTGGGCATGGGGGCTTACAAAGAGCACTTCCAAGTGGGTAGGAATGAAGTGCCTGTCCTGCCCTACCCTGGGACTGGGCAAGTATTTGTGCTACGAAAAAGGCCTTTCAGCAGGGATTTGAGAGACAGTGGAGAGGGGACCAGCACCCACGGCAACCTGTCCCAAAGAGCACCTCTACAGCCATGACCCACTCACCTTCTCCCCTCTTTCACTCCTCTCTCCTTTCTCTCCTCTGAGACCTGGGAAACCCTATCACAACAATTTTTAGGTGAGGAAAAGAGAGAGAAAAAAAAAGGCATGAAAAGGGTTTTTGTAAGCTTAGTGTGTGAACATCCTGGGTTCTCAGTTCACCATGAGCCCCTTCCAGCCATCAGCCCGTCCTGCCATGGGGAAGGACATTTTCTTTCCTGTTGACTTGGTATGTCAGCAATTTCTTGGGAAAGCCGGAGCATTTCACCACACCCCAACAGCGTTACAGGTATTAGAGAGTTTCATTTCACTGAATCCAGTGCAAATGTTCTCGATTGGAAAGGGAGCTTTAGCTGAGCAGTGGAACTAGCCCAGCCACTGGCCTGAATTCAGCCCTTTCCTGCAGACATCATTCCACGGGCACTGTGTTTAAGGGAGAGTAGCCTACACAGTGCTAGCTATGTATTTTCCCAACAGTCTCAAGTTACATGCATGTAATTCGTGTTTATACATGAATAATTAATGCTTTCCATACTCACATCCAATCCTGGCTCCCCAGGCTTTCCCTGCGGTGGTGAAAATAAAAAGGAAGACATGTTGTATTGAGTTTGGTGCTGCAGACAAACTCCTATCAAACTTTTAATACGGGCAGTGAGAGCACAGGCTCACTGGGCAGCCCCTGGGGCTGGAGGCTGCTCCTTGTGATCCTCAGCCCAGCTCTGGCAGGATTTCACAGCCCCTGTTTTAGGATGACACCCCGATGTCACCACTCCTCTCCCACCCCAATGATTACCTTCTCTCCTTTGGTACCAGGCAAACCGATGAGCCCCGGAACACCCGGGAGACCCTGAAGTTAAAAGGAAACAAGGATTTGGGATTGTTGCTGCAAGGCAAGTTCCTCTCAACAGCCAGAAATGAGATTTGGGAAAATAACTCACAGCAGGTCCAGTGTCACCGTGGTCCCCCTTCTCACCAGCGTCACCCTTTTCTCCCTTTGCACCGTCTAAACCCTGCACAAATGAAATGGCATCAGCCAAGGAGATGTGGCAGCTCTGCCCAGGGCACCCACCCCCTCCACTCCCCCTTCTCTGGGGTGCTCTCACCCACACTACTGCTGTTGATATTTTCCTCTTGATGAAATCCCATTAGAAAATAGTGGAAAATACAGGTTGAAGCCTTTTTGGTTTGGAATCCCTGACTCACATGTGCTGCCAGCCCTCGGGACTCTGTGCTGGAGGAGGGTTTTAGATCCTAAATGTGTTTGGAAGGACAAACTGCTTGTTTTCTGAAACACCAACTTGCTCAGCAGTGTAACCAAGGGATGCGTTGTGCCAACAGTGACAAAAAGAAATAAAATAATAAAATCAGTCTCCAGAGCTGACAGGCCTTTGTGAGCCTGTAGATAATTCACTGGCAGCTGGGAAACTGGGTGGCATTTAATTTATTGACTTACTTTAGGACCCTGGATTCCTGGAGGACCCTGTGGGAAAGACAATGGTGCATTTGAAAACAAACAAACAAACAACTAAAAATTTATAAACACATTTATAAAAGAGTTTCCTTCCCAAACCATTTCTTGCTGAACTTATGGTCTGACAATGGCCAGCCAATATTTCTTTTCTAGACAGGTGGCAGTTTGTTTGGTTCTCTGGTATCAAATCAGGGGCAAGGGGAGCTGGAAAGGACCACTTGGCCCACCATGGGGCAATAAAGCCCTGCAACATGAGCTTTGGGGAGCGAGAGCCCCCCAAAATTTTGCTGAAGCAAATGACAACAAGCTCTGGGGGATGGCACCATGCCACCCTGGCATTCCATGCCTGGGCATGGCTGGGATACCTCCCAGGTTAAAAAGGCCACCTGGTTTTGAAACATGGTCTCTCAAGGTGAATCTTGGACCCAGCAGTGGCATCCTAGCCTTCCCAATGCTCTTGACATCCTTTTGGAGCATTTTAGGCATCAAACCCCTCAGGTATCTGAATCAAAAGTGCTTCTTCACATGTTCATCATCCGCATCCTCTCCTGGTCCAGCTGATGGCAAAAAACTTACTGACGGGCAAATTTAGGGAATACAGGCACCATCACGGTGGGGAACAGACTCTCCCATCCCACAAGACTTTATCTGTTCTCCATCCCAAGAGACAACTTGGTTATTTGCAAAATGAGCCACAAATGCTGATGCACCCTCCTAAATCGGGCACTTCACTCTCTCCAAAGTCAGAGCTCGCTGTAGCTCTGCCCTGACTTTTTTATTCCAGATTCACCACAGCCCCCCATGATGAAACAAAGCAAGCCACCCTCGTCCTTAACTAATTACATGCAGGAACAAATCTGCAGCAATCACTTTCTCGAGTCCTACCATAGGGCCGGGTAATCCAGGGGGTCCAGGCTCAGGGATGATCTGCAGAAGGGAATTAAATGGGCATAGAGACAAGACAGTTCAGGAATGGAAACCTCACAAGGTCCAAAATTATGTTTTAGTGCCCCCTGATTTAATCAAAATATCTGCTAATGAAAGAGTTGCTTGTAGTCCATCCTGCACCCCCCAAATCTGCCTGGCCCCACATCATGGAAGAGGCTTTATGTTGCCAAGATCTTACGTGGTTATTCTGCAGACATGGTGACCCGGTGTCTCCTTTTTCTCCTTTTGGCCCTTCTGCTCCCTGAAGGACAAAAATGTTACGCTGATGTGGTGCATCTTCCAGGAAGGCAAAAACAAGAGAGGAAAATGCATTTGTTTGCCTCTAAACTCCAGCCTTGGCTCCAGCAAAGCTCACGATCGTCCCCAGGGGGTTTTGACGGGAGATTTTCTTCTCCTCCTTGGTACCCTCTGCATGAGCCTTTATCACAATCATCAGCAGCAATGGCAATTCAAAGCCACCGTGTTCACCAGCTCCACAGCAATGTGCTGTGGGCAGGTCACTGCTTACATCGGCCACGCTGGTCACGTTGTGAGCATTTGCAGGAGAGCCCTTGGAGAACCGGGAGCAGAAGGACGGGGACAGAGGGACAGACATACCGGGGGACCCGCCGGGCCCATTTCTCCTGTCTCTCCTTTCTGCCCCACGATCCCCGCGCTGCCCTGGTCTCCCTTTGCTCCTTTGGCACCCTGCAAGTTGACAGAAAACAACGTGCTTAGGAGAAAACTATTAAAAAAACCAAAACACCCCGACTGCAACGGCCACTTCTGCCTCGCCGCATTTCCCTCCCCAGCACAGCATGAGCTCACGAGAACACGTTTGAACATCCAGACCCACGTGTGCCCATATCGTGGGCACAGCAGAATTTGGCTGGGCTGCAGTGGGCATTGCAGTGGGCATCGCAGTGGGCATCGCAGCCATTTGGGGTTGGGGAGGTTTAGGAGCAGAATTGGAGGCAGCGACTGATGAAGCACTTGGAAAAGGAGCCCCTTCAGCTCCCACGAGCAGCACCAGAGCTGCCGAGGAGGCATAGCTGGCATTGCAGAGCAGAGCTGGCTCCTGGCACGCTGCATTTGCTCCTCACAGGCACACAGGATTTGTGTGGCTTTCTCATTTGGCTCCTGCCAAGGTCTCACTCCATCCAGCTATGTCCTGCCCCCTGCTCACCTTTTCACCGTCCTGTCCAGGTGGGCCAGGCAAGCCCAGCTCTCCCTGAAGGGACATAAAGAAAAGAGAGCCCGTGGTGAATTAAATCAGGAAATCGTCTTGGGAAAGCATCTTGCAAGGAAACGAGTTATTCATGCACAGCCATTGTGGTTACAGGTTTGCCAAGGAGGTGTCAGTGATGCACCAGCATTACTGGCTCATCCAAATACGAGACCCTCAGGCACCAAAATCCTGCCCCATCCTGTTTGTCCAAGAGGTGCTTTTCTGCAAATGACATTCTTCTTTTAAAGGAACTACAGAGTTCAGGTTACAGACTATTGCTTGTGAAGCAGGAGGGCAGTGTGATCCTGGGGCAGGCTGGCACTGGGGAGGCTCAGCACAGCCACAGGCACTGCCAGCCCCTCTCACAGCTTCTCCCATCTGCTTCTGCCTCCTGCCATGGGCAATGAGGAGACTCAGAGGGGCTGGGATTTCACCTCCCAGGTGTGGGACTGGGAGCGGATTCGTTTCTGGGACAGCATCCTCTGGAAGAGGCTGGAGACCAGCCACACATCAACAAAACTTTGGCTTTTGTATGAAAACCTCCTTTTTTTCAGCCAGATCAAGGCTTAAGTAGCATTTCCTTTACCACACATAGCCTCCTCCACAGGCAGCATCACCACGGGAGAGCCTACAGGGAGTGTTTCTTGGGAACACTGCGTGGCAGAGGTTGGGCTCACCTTGGGACCTGGAGTTCCTGGGGGGCCCTGTGGCCCTGGGGGACCCGGTGGACCCTGAAACACAGCAAACAAAACAGGCTTGACCACGACTAAGAGGAACATGGCACAGTGTCCTTGTGCTGTGGGGATGAGCAGGGAGCAGCTCCCAGCCACGATCCGCAGCAGACACTCAGGTGAGTGAGGTTGGCCAGATACTGAGATGGGCTCAGGTGACACGGAGGGACTCTCTGGCATGGGGCTGTTCATGCAGAAGAAAACACAGAGGGAGTGGTGTACAGGTGCAGCAGCACCCGGGTTAAGAGGCAGAATGCCTTTAGCCAGAGGTGTGGCCCCAAAGGTGGTGGTTTCTTTTCGCACTGTGCCTGCTCCAGCCAGCTGGCCCTGGCAGCAGCATCCTGCTGAAAACAGGGACACACAGCCAGGGAGGTGCAGTCAAAGAGGGGGAGCGAAGGAGTCTGTGTGAGCATTAGCAGCACACGTAAAGAAGCTGTTTTCCCCGGGCACTGCCGGGTGCAGAGACCACAAACCACCTTGAGAGGAACAAATATTTTCCAGCTTGCAAATCGTTTCGAACAGCAAAAGTTGTGGTCTTGCTCAGATGAAAACCAAGCCGGTATCATACCCTCAAGCACCTTTTTCCATGGCTGCACACTCAAATGCTGTTACATTTAGTCACACTGGAAGCCTTCCCAAAGTCTTGCCCATGAAGCAGGTCAGTGCACAAACACTGCAAACGGCCAATAAAGCAGGAAAACAGCAGGGTTTGTGAGGCTCAGTGAGGTGCCCCTCAGCAAACCCTCCATGCAGAACGTGGGAGAGGGTCTGGGCCCGGCAGATGAAGCCTCCAGACATCTGATGGAACCTCTCCAGCCACCACACTCCACAAACTCCACTCTCAAAAACTCCATGCCATGCAGACATCTGGCAAGCAGAAATTACCAGCACTTTGTGTATCCCTGCAGCCTGTCATAAAACAATTAGGATGGTTCTCAAATATGTCTGTAATTAAGTATTTATTCTATTCAGCTTGTTTCACCCTAACGAAGATGGCAGGGCACTGCTCAGTGGGGCAGGTCAGGGCATGGGGGCTGTTCCCATCCCTCCTGCATCCCCATCCCTGCCTGCACAGGACCTGCAGTGACAGCAGTGGCTCCACGCCGTGGGGATCACCCACAGTGGTTAAGCTGCAATGTGGCTGCTCACACTCATTGCATCAGGTGTTTATGTGGCTGTGTCGGGCTGCCTCTATCTGCAGAATATTAACTCGCATCCCACAGCTGGATTCCACAAGCCTGAGCTCACAGCCTGCAGTTCTGCCATCCCAAATATCCTCAACCTCCAGAGGGAATAAGCTCTTCCCTCCCAGCCAGCTCTGTGCCAAGACAGAGGTCCTGGGAAGGAGACAGGGCCTTGGTGCAGGGCTGACCTTGAGTGCATCCAGGATCCGGCCATCGTAGTCGATCACGACGGTGTCTCCCTGCTCCCCTTTCAGGCCAGGGGGACCCTGCAAGGGATGAATCCTGTTTAGTGTCACGGCTCTGAGAGGTGGGTGAGATGAAATAATAACCTGACACGCAGCGTTTAGGGGATTATCATCTCCCAAACCCCATGGATTTAACCAGTCCCCCAGTCTGACAGCTGGAACTGTCACCCAACCAAACCTCACACGTTTGTGTCATGGAGAAGTGCATAAAATTCCTCACTCGATCATCCCTATTCCCAGCATCCCCCTTGTGAAATAAAAACAAAAGCATCACAGGATGGTCACGTTGATAAGAAAATTGGACTTGACTGATTTCCCAGAACCATCTCCTGTGGTAGTTTTTGGTATTTGCGTTTATATATATATATAATACATATATATTTGTTTAAAAATGCACCATCTCTTATTTTCTTGCACTGAACTGATCCTGAAGCTAAGCAGAAAGAGGTGGTGGGGAACAGCTCAAGTTGAGACAAAGACACAGGTCCAAATGGAAAACCTGGACATCCATACCCGGGGTCCAATGGAGCCGATTCCTCCCTTCTCACCAGATTCACCCTGAAAAATCAAAATCACATTTTTGGTTCAAAGACATCAAGGAAAATATAGAATATTTATCATAAAAACACTGTGCCCACCCATAAAGATATGCTTTAGATTAAGTATGACACCAACACTGACTGCTTCTCCTAGCAAAAAAGTACATTTGACTTGAGGGCGAATGTAATTTGCCACGAAGAGCATTGGTGTGGGCTGGCTGGCAGCGAGGGCAGGTCTCTGCACAGGGAGCAGAGTGGCCCCTCGGGGCTGAGCCCCCAGTACTGGGGACGTGCCACCCTCAGCTCCTCTCCGTGCTCCAAGCATGCCAACCTTTGTGCTGCTTCCACAAGGCTCTCTTTGCTTTAGGCTGAGTTTTGCATGTGGAAAAGTTTCAGCCGAGACCTTTAAACCATTTTTGAGAGTGAGTTTAAGGAAAAGGGCAGTGCCAAATTGTTTCTTTTTTTCCCTTTCCCTCCCTTTTTCTTCTTTTTCCTATGTTTTTTTTTTTAATTGGGTAGTTTCAAAAAGCCATATTACTCTCACAGCATTGACCTGAAATTCAGTTGAGGATTCAAAAAATGTCCCACTTGCCATACCCATGTAAATCCTTTTGCTGACCAAATTAAGGCCCCTCCAAAAAAAGTAAAAACTGGTAAAAATTCATAGGAAAAAAAGTCTAAATTCAAGAGATACCAGAGGGAACAACTGGCGCCACGATTCTAGAAAAATTCTAACAACTAAGATTCCATAGTTCTGGTGACTAGAGCCCACTTTCTTCATCACGTACAGTTTCTTGCCCCAAAAGAGAGCCACAATTCTTTGTTATAGAGAATATTACTAGATCCAGATCCTACTAAATCCAAAGCAGCT
>VWZG01006017.1:751575-783883 GCA_013396735.1 Grallaria varia | reverse complement strand
GATCCAGATCCTACTAAATCCAAAGCAGGGGGGGGGGGGCAAAAACCAATCCACAGATGCTCTGTGAGCCTCCTCAAGACCAGTGAACAACCCAAACTGTCTGGTTGTATTTCTCAGCAGTAGGACAGGATGGCTCGTGAGTGGTCTGGGCTCTGAAGCAACGCCACAACCATCCCTAACGTCGGATCAAAATGGGATCAGGCTTTTTTTTTTTACCTCCCTTGAGGAAAAAGGCCATTCAACAGAAAACATGCCACGGAGATGATTTGAAAACTCTTCCCACTGCTCTCTGCTTGAAATCATCAGGAAATGCTAAAACACTCATAACATCCCCCCTGTTTTATATCACTTTGGGCATTTTATGAGCTTTTTAGAAGGCCAAAGGCCCAAAACAGAGCGCTGTGCCCAGAGCTGCAGCTGACGGGCTTTCATTTACCTTGGGTCCTGGGAACCCCTCCGTGCCGTTCTCTCCCTTGGGCCCCACGCTTCCTTTTTCTCCCTGAAAACAAAGCAATTTAGGCAAACGCTCTACGGGGAGGATGGAGAAGAGGTTTCTTCAGGTTACCCTTTTCTTGCTTCATCTCCATTTTACCCACACGGGTGAGCAAAGCTCTGGTTTTTTGCCCGTAAAACACGTCCTGTTGCCTGGGTCCAAACGGGCAGTGTTTTGAGATAAAAATGAAGCTTAACAGTTCAGCTGCAGGTGGTGCATGTTCAGCCACAGAATGACCCCATCACAGAATGACCCCATCACAGAATGACCCCATCACAGAATGACCCCATCACAGAATGACCCCATCACAGAATGACCCCATCACAGAATGAGTTGGGTTGGAAGGGGTCTTGAAGATCCCCTTCAACCCCCCTGCCACGGGCAGGGACACTTTCCACCATCTCAGGTTGCTCCAAACCTTTCCAACCTGTCTTTGGACACTTCCAGGGAAGGGGCAGCCACAGCTTCTCTGGGCAACCTGTGCCACCCTCACAGTTTCTTGATCTTTTCCCCATGCCAGGGGAGAAATGTCCTTCACAACCCACCCCAGCTGTGATATGGGGCCAAGAAACCAGGCAGCAGAAGATGCTGCCAAACCCATGCATTTGGAGGACACAGAGCAGAACACACCTTAGGGCCTGCAAGTCCTGGCTCCCCAGGGATCCCGTCGTCACCCTGGGGAAATAAAACATAATGAGTGAAATGCACAGAGCTTGGACACACTTATGAGGAACCAACACATCCTGTGACCCCTCTGAGTGTTGCACAGCCTTGAAAGCCACTGAGGTTTGCAGGGGAGAGCTGCAGCAAGGAGCCCAGGAGGGTCCAGCATGGTGTCCTCCTCCCACCCATCCCCCTGCCTCCCCTGCTCCATCCAGGGAGCTGCATGGCCAGCTCCCAGAATTTGTTTACAGCAGGCCCTGGATGCTCTCCCACCTTCAAAAGAAACTAAATATTAAATCCCTTTAAGGACTTTTGTATCCCAGCGACCTCCTGTGAGCTGCCACCCACCCTCATGGACTTCATCACAAGTCACCAACTCCAGCTGCCAGGAGGGGTTTTCTTTGTCAGGCTTTGTTGTTCTCCTGGAGGAAAACCACTTCACGGGTGCTGAAGAGATGAGTTTTGCAGGCCAGTTATGAAATGTTTAAAGCCAAATTCTGGCCTGGAAAACACCCATGGCCACACCTGCATTTGGGTCAAAGCAGTAAGAGGGCAAGGCTGGGCCCTGTCAGCACTTTGGCTCCAGTTAAAGGCAGTGATTTATCTACTGCTCGATGGCACCACCAGGAGAAAACGTGGAGAGCTTGGACACATGAATCTCACAATCCTCACTCAGTGCCAGACCCAAGCATCCTGTCCTTCAGAGCGGGCATTTCCCACGGGACTGCACAGAGATGCCCATCCCGGGTTTGAAGGAGAACATCCTCCAGGCACATCTCTGTTCAGCTTGGATTATTGGAGCCAAAGGCCTCAAGACCTACATCTTTGCTTGGAATTTTGTTCTTTGTCTCTTGGACAAACGCGACTGCAGCTTCTGGCTTGCCTGTGTAACAAAAGCCAGGCTGCAGGAACAGCCGTGCCCAAAATTTGGGGTGGCATGGGTGAGAAACTTCAGGGAACACAAGGAAAGGGCTGGTATGGACATCCACGAGCATGGATGGCTTCTCCATCGGTCTTTGGCAATGGTTTCCCCAGTCAATGACAGAGCAATGCAAAGGAAAACAAAATAAAAATCAAAAAAATTTTACCTTTTTCCCTTGGATTCCAGGCTCACCCTTCAACAGCAATGTCAACAGAAGAGAAGGAAGTGTAGAGAAGGAAGTGTAGGGACATAACAGAAAATAGAACCAGTTGTATGGCTAGTCAAAATTAGTTGTAAAATTCAAATACTTGGCTTGTGTTGATGATCTTTATCCTCCCCCAAAGCACATTCCCACAGCACAGCAGATTCCAGCCCCACTGTGGATCCCTCCACCCCCATTGCCAGGTTTGAACATGGGCAGTGGTTTGATGTTGAGGAAGTGACACATTCAGACATTTACACCCCCCATCAGTGGCTAACACAATATTTTATATCTGATATATACAGATGAGTGCAAGTCCAGTGCAAAAAGCTCATTTTTATCTCCCCCCGGCTCTTATACAGCATAATTTCAAGAATTCATGTGTAAAATAAGAGAGATTATTTCCCACCTTTGGTCCTGGAGGTCCTCTGGCACCCTGTTGAACACAAGAGTGATTTACTTGTTTGACAAGAGTATAAGGGGATAAAAACATTTCCAAGAGTACTTTAATTCCACGTGGAAAAAAAAAAAAAAGACACAGATGCCAGCTTCTCATCTACAAATTACCCTTAAGCCCTCTGTGCTCCCAGTAAACAATATTCTTTTATGGCTCCTGTATTTTAAGTATAATAAGCACCTTTTTATCCAACCTGGCTGTTAGTGAACTGCAGTTACAATGCCAGCTGGCTCCAGAGGGGCAGAAGGCAGGATGCTGCAGCACCACAGCCCTCCAGAAGAGCCAAGGGGATGAAACAACTGGCCTCTTTTTGCCCCAGGGCACAGGTACTCATGGACAAACATCTATTTAGGGCATCCGTCATTTCACATGGGGTTCTTCTGGCCTCCACAAGCAGTGACACAACCCCAGAGAGCTGAAGGGCGATGCAGGGCAGGGCGTGAGGGGCACACACACACCCACAGGTGCTTCTGGGCAATACTAACCATGAGTCCTTCCTCTCCCGGCTCGCCTTTGAAACCCTGCAAAGATAAGAACAACACTGGAACTATTGCCCCTTGTTCTCCAAAACGCTCAGCAATAATTAAGAATGTTCCACATTATCCATTAGCCTATTTTTCTACTAAATAAATTGCCAGTGGTCTGCAGACTTGCAATAGGGTATGGATTGGAGAAGAGATCTCCTCCAGGGTCTCTGAGTTACCAACCAGCACCTGAAAACACAGTCCCCAGGTCCAGCTCTTTGCTCCAGAACTGAACATGAAAAGATCCCTCCTGCTCCCTTGACCCAGGCTTTGCTCCATGGGCAGCCATCGGAGCCCAGCTGTGGCTCAGGGTGGGCACCCAGAGGTTGGGGTGGCAGCTGGGGAAGGGGACACCCTTCGCCCTCCTCTCCCTCGCAGGGGTGGGAACTGCCCGGTAGGAGCTCGCTGCGCATCTCCCGTCCTTACAGGGGAGCCTGGAGGTCCTCTTGGGCCATCCTTTCCCGTGTCACCAGGAGGCCCCCGGGCACCTGGGGGTCCTGGTGGACCGGGGGGGCCCGTGGCTCCATCTCGACCTTGATCACCCTGGAAGAAGTTCACACAGACATGGTGAGAGGCAGCAGCATTGGCAGGCGGTGGCTGCAGGGTGCCCACAACGCATGCAGGGCACCCCTGGGCCACCAGTACCCTGGCCTTGCTGTCCCAGAGCAATTTAGTTACAGCTGCCAACTGGGAAGGCTGAAAGTGAACCCATGGCCAACTCATGCCCTTGAGGTCTGATTCCTTAACCAGGATCATGCTCGATGCCTTCCAACGAGGTTCTATCTCATTAAGCCCTTACCCAGTGACTGTCTGCATGGAAATTACCAATTCAACAGCACCCAGAAATAACCCAGACCCACCAAACACGCTGGCACGGAGCATGCACACGCTGCCACAGCTTAGTGCACCACGCCAGAAAAACCACACCAAAAAAGCAGTTGTGCTTAGGCTCATCCTTCAAACACAGCCAAGGCCATGTATTAAATTACTGGGATGCAGGGGAAAAGCAGCAGCAGCATCTCTGTGTGACTGTGAGGTCTGGTGGGGGCTCAGCCCGGGGGGCTCCGTGCCCAGGTACCAGCTCACTGCCCAGCCCAGGTACCAACTCACTGCCCAGCCCAGGGGGCTCCATGCCCAGGTACCAGCTCACTGCCCAGCCCCAGGGCCATGCCCGGGTACCAGCTCACTGCCCATCCCAGGGGTCTCCGTGCCCAGGTACCAGCTCACTGCCCAGCCCAGGAGTCTCCGTGCCCAGGTACCAGCTCACTGCCCAGCCTGGTGGGCTCTGTGCCTGGGTACCAGCTCACTGCCCAGCCTGGTGGGCTCTGTGCCTGGGTACCAGCTCACTGCCCAGCCTGGTGGGCTCTGTGCCTGGGTACCAGCTCACTGCCCAGCCTGGTGGGCTCTGTGCCTGGGTACCAGCTCACTGCCCAGCCTGGTGGGCTCTGTGCCTGGGTACCAGCTCACTGCCCAGCCTGGTGGNGTGCCCAGGTACCAGCTCACTGCCCAGCCTGGTGGGCTCTGTGCCTGGGTACCAGCTCAGTGCCCAGCCCGGGGGGCTCCATGCCCAGGTACCAGCTCAGTGCCCAGCCCGGGGGGCTCTGTGCCCAGGTACTAGCTCACTGCCCAGCCCGAGGGGCTCTGTGCCCGGGTACCAGCTCACTGCCCACCCCCAGGGCTGTGCCCATCCCTGTCCCTGTGGCTGCACAATGGAAAGCCTCATGGAAAGGCAGCCTCGTAAATCTTTGAGCGACATCTGGGAGAGTCACCACCGAGGCAGTAAGAGGGCTGTCCTTAATATGTGATTCGCCCTCAAATCAGGGACAAGTGTGGGATTTTTTCACAAGTCCTTAAGTGACTTAGCAGCACAAATCCCATGGCCTTTCAGCAAGATCCGGGCTCCTAAATCACTTGCGGAGGTTTTTAAAAAACCCTCTTGCAAATGCTGAACACTGCAACCAATTATGGCAAGTCAAGCCTCCCACCGAATTTTTCCTAATTAAACCAACACATTTAGAGTTCAAGGATTTAGATTACTCTAGTTTTAATGCATTTTTATAATACTAACACTGTCCATATCAACATTTATAGGACTTTGCTGCTTGATTCCCAAATCTCACAAAGAACCAAATGCTACAACCCTTTAGTTTTATGTCTCTCTCCTTTGACAAACCCCCACCCTAAATTCCAATGGGGTTTCACTCCAACCTGCCCCCACCATGAGCATCTCCAAACACAGCCATGGCAGTGGCAATTTAAAACACCAACAGTGCACTGTCAGTGGGAAAGAAGGAGCAGAAGCAGCTCAAAGAATCACAGCAAACCAGCAGATCTGGGGTCTACCTTGAGCACTCGGCGACTAAAGACAAGCTGATCGTTAGCCAGGAATCTGTGGTTGAGGTGGGGAAAAACCATCTAGCCAGGGCAAGTGGGAGGCAGAAGGAAAAAGAGCGACAGTTTAGGAAGACAGCACAGCAGAAGGGTGAGTTTTAAAGGTTATAGAAATATATAACAACTTTTCTTTGATAAATAATTGATGCATGAGAAAGAAATAGCCTAGGTAGCCAGAAGTGGTGGCTTTAAGGGTCTGGATACACTGGAGCTTGGTAAGCAGGACACAGATTGAGGGAAACAAGTAATTTTTCACTGGTTTGCTGCACAATAGGACATTCAAAGCAGCTGGGACAAGGATTCCCTACTGCAGAATAAAGAGCATTTTTCCAGTAAACACCACAGGGGATATATCCCAGCATTTCCCTAAGACCAAATATCACAATTTTTTTTCAGAGGCTAAAATGAATACTGATGTATTCCCCAGCCTGCAAATTGCAGATAAATCTCTCGGAATTATATGATGCAAAAACAATGTATTTAGACCATGTCAGTAGTCATTGCTATTGTTTTTTAGCCTTTCCACTCATCTGTCTAGGGAGAAGCAGCAAGACATTTCCTTTCTGAGGACACCACGTGCTCCTCCCTTTCCTCCATCCACCCATCCCTGCACACATCCGTAGGAGAATCAATGGGGTGAAGCTCTGTGGGAACACACAGCACATCCTCTTTTCCAAATAGCCAAGGAGCTTTTAAAACTTGCACAACCAATAATGGATAACCCCAAACCTCAGTCTGAGGGTAAATAGTGCACAGCCAAGACCACCTTCTGCTCAGCCTCCCAGGACAGGCTTAGCTGCAGGTACATCAAGCACAGATGTTTTAACACCATCTTCTCAAAAAGAGAGGGCAAAGTAAAGTCAGATAGAAAAAAACCTAATCAAGCCTACAAAATAAATCCCTCCCAAGGACTCTTTTCAAGATACAGAGAGAGCCTTGAGCTCAGCACTCACTTAAGTACAGCCGTTTTGGGGAAGAATGTCACTGAAATACTGAGAAATCAAAATTAATGGGGATACAGAGCCCTTACACTTGGCCAGGCCCTCCAGATACTACAGAAACCACCAAAAAGACTCTGCTGAGAGCAAAGGGGTTTGTGGTAGACACAAAGGACACAGGTTTATGGCTCATTACGTTCACAAAGATACACAAGAGCATCAAGTGGGATTTTCATAAAAGAATTTTTTTCTTACCCCTCAGACTGCTGAGCACCATCCAAGTAACCACAGTCCAAGCCCAGCCCTATCTGTTTTAGTGTGAAATAACTTGTGTTTGCTCTGAGGCCAAACACCCAAATCCAGGCACTGCCCCTTGAATTTTAAACTGTTCCTGTTACTGCTGAGCCAATGAAAGGTGAATGATTCTGAGAGACTGTAAAAACAGAGACACCATCCCGGGTTCAAGAAATGCCCAGGCCATAAATAACCAGGCTCCAGGAGAGGAGTTAAGTGTGATGGAGCTGCACGTTCCTGCTCCACACTTCCCAAGGATTCCTGTAGCAAGGCATTGGGCTCACCAACCATTGGGTCTAACCCCCTGGAATGTCAGAGCACAGAAACCTTGAATATTGCAGATTTCCAGCCTCAGAGTGTTCCATTTAGCCATTTCAACATAACGTTCCAAAGTAAGCAAATAATAAAATTATCCAGAGGTGTCTGCTGACCATGACAGTGAGCTCTGCAGGACACTTCCGACGCTGAGCTTTCATCTGCAATTTGGGCTTGGCAAGCACTTACTTTGCAGAAAGTAAGGGAGAAAAAGCTCGTTTTGTCCCCGCGCTGTGGCTGCAGAGCTGGCTCAGCCCCTCAGCAGCTCAGGGCACAGGCGGTGCCACCTCCATCAGCACTGGCCACGGAGCAGGCACGTGCCACGTGGGCCACTGCAGACAGAGCATTTCCCTCCAGCTGAAGCTCATTCTCTCCTTCCCCTCCAGAGCAATCCCGGTGCTGCTGCCACAGGCCCTGTGCACCCGCCAGCCCAGATGTGCAGAGATTCATCAACCCCATCGTTTGTCTGAACATCTGGTCTGTCAGTAAGAACAACATCACCCAGCTAAGTTCATAAATCCAGAGTGGTTGTCCCAATGCTGGCTCAGGGAGTGAGTCTGGTTTATAAAACCAGCCCTTTTCAGAGGTGTAGCAAAATATTTGATGTTGAGTGAAAAGTACAGGCACAAACATCAGGGCAGAGCCTTGGCAGCCTCTTGCTTTGACTCCCTCTGTCCTCCCCGGAGCAGAGGGGATCTGTTATTGATTTCTCCCTGTAAATACACTTCTATGCATTCTGTCAGTGTATTTGGGTCCATTTATTCCCCGTCCTGACCAGGTGGGGTTGCACAGCATCCTTTCCTCACGCTGTTTACAAGAACAAGCGTTTGGTGATTAAGACAACCCAGCGTGATCTGCTGCCTCAGCTTTCCAAACCCACCCTCCAACACCTGCCACCAGGCACACCCACACAGACAATAACCTCTGGTTTTGTCCTTGCTGGTGGCAGGTGTTTGTGAGAGAGAGAGAGAAAGAGAAGCAGTGCAGACGTGAACACATTCAGTAGCTAATCCCCAGTCGCCATCACCTCACTCCCACTGCAGACAGTCCCTCCAAAGCCGCCCCAAGCATTCCTCTCTTTTAATCTATCATTCCTAATGATAGCATTTTAGTGTTCACTGACACACTCTATCCCCACTCCACTACCCATAGACATGAACATTTACGACCAAGAGGACACTGGACGTGGTCCTATAACTATAATTTATCCTCCTATTGATGCGATGACTTGCAGAGATACCTCTTTCAAAATCTGCTAAACAAAGCCACCACTGAAACTTGAGAAAGGAGATAGAATAAATTCAGAAATAAAAAATAATCTGGGCCAGATGGTAGTAAGACGTTTCACATCCAATTATCAACCCCAAGCATCTGAAGACATAAAGGAAGTTGTTTTCAAAGCCAGACACCTGTTTTGAGATCTACTTGTGCATGGCTCTGCCAGCCTCGTTTCTCCCTCTTTCCTCCCCAACTGTTTTTGAGCCTTTTTCTCACTCTTGTGCAAAAAAGACAGAAATAAATCTACAACTAAAGCAAAATCTGGACAAATGCAGATCAGCACAAGAAAACCCACCCAAACGCTTTTTTTTCTTGGTAGATTCAAATGTAGGACAAGTGTTACCTTGGGAGTTGGCACCTGCCCCGTATTTCCATCCAGAGTCTCTCCTGCAGCAGCCTCTCCTCCAGCATTGCTGGAGTCTCCAGCCCCAAAGTCATCCACAGCCCCAGCCAAGGAGTGAAAACTCACACCCTTGTGTTGCTCAGTCACCTCTTAAAGCCTTTTCTGAGTGTGTGGGTGGGCACTTAGACAAAGTGGAGACCTTACACTGAGCCCCTCCTTAACCACACAGGGCATAAATCTATCACATCTATCACAGAAATTTTAGGGACTCTCTGACCCCAAGGGTGACGTTTCCCAACAGACTCAAGGCTGTTGGGAGCTGCTTCAGAAAATGACGCCAACTTCAAAAATTGACTTTACAACTTCCAGGGGAAAAAAAGAAAAGTGCCTCTGAGGCATCTCTGCCCGACATTAACCCCTGAGGTCCTGGCTGTGTTTCCAGCAACTACATCTAACCCCACTTGGGTGCCAGCTGTGAATCCAGCCTCTGCACAGTGACCTGCACACCAGCACACCCCACAACGGGCTCCCAGCAGGTGCCCCCAACCCATGGCCAACCACACCCCCTTACTGAGACAGAGCCCACCTCGGAAGCACCAGACACCTCGTGGGGAACCCTCCCATCCCAGCATGGGGGGCTTTGTGCTGCCAGCACAAGCACCACAGCAGGGACTGCAGGATGGCCATGTCCCCCTGGTGGGGACCCATCCTGATGCACTGCAGCAAATCTCAACTTCATGCAGCTGCACGAGAGGAATTTCCACAAAACTACAATAATTTCTGTATGTTACAGCCCAAATAGTTTTCCCTCATTATACAGTTACTTTAACCCCTTTGTTTCCAAAGGCAGCCTGGATAACACCTGTGTGCCACCACACCCTCAGGTAGTAGCTCAATAAGGGAGGAGGAATGTCCCATGCTGCCCAACCTCTCCTTGGGGCACCTCACCAGGTCCTACCACTGTGTACTGGTGCTCTAAAGGCAACAAATAAGGAGGACAATGCCCAGAGAAACATGGGGTCTGTCTCTGACACTGGAAGAGGAAATTTGGGATAGGAAAGTTCAGTAGAAGTGAAATCCTTCATGAGGAACCCAAAGATCTTCAATTCTTTTTTCCTCATGGCCAGAGTTACGAAAACCACCACCACAAAGAGCCCCAAAAGCAAAATTAAACATTTCCAGAATTGTTACCATACCTCAGCTTGCAGCAGAGCTGCACAAAGCCTTGTTTTGTGCAGTGACTAAACCCAACCAGCTTTTGAAATAAATCAACGTGCCGTCTCACTACTTACCCTTGGGCCGACGTCCCCCGCTTCACCCTGCACACCAGGCAAAACAGCAAGGTCAGCTCTCAGAGTTCAAATGTCAACCCCCCCAGGACCGAGTGCAGGGTCAGCTGGACGTGGGGACAGCACACAAGGGGAGTGGCAAGAGCCCTATTGTATTCCATGTACTCAAAACCAGGGAGGAGAAGGGCTCAGGACAACACAATAGGGAAGGATTGTACCCTGGCAGGTGATGAAACATAATAAATCAGAAAGAGGAGATTGTTCCCAACTCTAAGGCTCCCCTAGCAACTGCTTATGTCCTACACGTGTGAGAATTAACTTCACTTTCAGTACAGTAAAGACCTCCTTTGGCTGCTCTCAGTTCAGGGGAGGGTGTCATGCGAACACAGAGCGATAGAGCCCAGAGTTCTTGGAGGAACAAATTTTTTCATGCCACTCTCGTGACTCTCAAGGGCTCACCAGGAACCCCACAGCATGGGTGAGCTTTAACACCATGCCTACTCTTCCTGCTTTTCTGCAAATTCTTCCTGCCCTCCTGTTCCCGGGGCTTTTCCAAGAGCAACCTGGGACCCCACGGTCAGAGCTCCACGTCCCAGCAAAACCCAGTGTCATGCTGGCATACTGGGGCAACCTGAACTGAAAGAATTCCAGCAGCAGGAGGATGTACAGCAGCTTCCCCAAAAGCCATGTGTTAACGCAGCCCTTACCTTTTCCCCTTTTGGTCCTGGGGGTCCCTGGAAACACACAAGAAGGATCCAAGTTAAGGAACAGCAGAGTCATCAACGCACACGACCTCAAACCCAAGGAGACTGCAATCAGCAGTTCACAGACCTGAGCCACATTCTCTAATGGTTTAAGGCATACACGCTACTGTTTTAAGTTATACACTGCTTGCCATCAGCAATCAAAAAGCACCCATGAGGTTCTGCCCACTCCTGCCAGGACAGGGGATGGAGAAGGAGCAGGGCAGGACAGGATGGCAGCTGCTTGCAAACACGTGACTCTAAAGAGATGCAAAAGATATCTCGAGGTATTAAACCACTTCTAGAAAAAAAAAAAAACCAACAAAAACATATGCTCAGCATATCATTACAACAATTATACATCTGTTTGGAATAAACAGGGAGGACGGGCTGCTTTCTTTGGGCTGTTTGCTGAAGGCATCATTCATCTTCCCTCTGAGCAGCTGTCTGCGAGACAGGCAGGCAGAGACACACTGCAGCCCCAGAGAGAACCCGAGAGCAGCACTTGGATGTGTGAAAAATACCAAATCTCAGGGTTCACATCAGTTCAGGGTGTTGGCTGAAGCAGGAGCCAGTGGGATGTGGTTGGGGGAGGTCAGCAGAGAGGCCAGCAGTGGCAGACCTGCACCCCCAAGCATCATCCCTCCCACAGCATCCCTCAGCAAGGCTGCTGGCCCACTACTGTCATGGGAGAGATCATGAACAGTCTGCTTTGAGTCTGGCTGTTTAATAAGTTTGCTTTTTCATCGAGATTTTCTCCCTCCTGCCAGGTAGTGGCACCCCGGGTGCAGGGCTATGCTGCTGGGAACCAACAGAGCTTTACTAATTCAAAGCCAAGCCCACAGTGTGAGCTGGCTTTCCTTTTTTCTTTTCTAATGCTTTATTTCTAGGTTTTATTTACATTTGTCATCTTCAGAGGTAGGATAAAAAACAAGCACAGCAATATACAGCTGTAACAATACACTCCTTACCTAGCTAGAGTAACTTTTCAATTGCAAAGATTGAATGACTTCTGCCCACGTTGAAATCCTAGTTGGTTTAGGACCAGAACTTTAAATGATTTCAGATTGTTCCCTCTAGGAAAGATGGTGAGAGAGGATGGGGTTTGGACACAAAATCTGGAGCTGTGACCTTCTGTAGGAATCATCCAGAGGAAGGAACTGGAGCTGGCTGGAGTTCAGCTAGCATAAAAATAAAAAAGTCTGTGTTTCTGTAAAATAAGTAAGTAAAGAGTGAAGCACCTGAATATCCAAAGGGCTTCCAAGCAAAAATGAAATCAAGAAAACAGCTCATAAAATGAAGTCCAGCTGTTCCAAAAAGTACTGCATGGACACTGGGAACTAGCAAGCAATTCCACCCTCAGCTCCTTTGGAGGGAAATGGAACCCACTTTGGGATCAATTATTTTTATGGCATCACTGTGTAGTGCCAGGAACAGACAACCAAGATTACTGACGACTTCTTTGAATGTGCTACTGGAGTTTATTACCCAAATTTGGCCTGATGCCCATCTGCAGTCTCTGAGCTGGCACAGGAGGGGAAGAAGCAGCTGAGATGAGCTGACAGGTAAAGAAAAGTTCACTGCTAGCTGTGCTGGCCAGCCCTGGCTCAGAATTCAATCCTGCATATGCTACAGACCATGGAATAATTCCCCAAATACAGTTTTCTCCCCTAAAAGTTATACATGTAGTAACAAACAAGCAGTAGTTAACATTCTGCATTTTACTGCAGAGAGCAAAGCCAGGTTATGTTGGACACTTGGAGCTACTTACTGGTTTGCCATCCAAACCCAGAGGCCCCTGAAAAAGGAAGGAAAAGACAGCATTATTAAAATAAATAAATAAATAACCAATTTACAAACATAACAGTATGGGGCATGCTCTGAAAGAGGCTTTACTCACGTACAGTACAACCTTTGGCTAGGATTTTATGATACACCTAATCCTCCATCCATGCAATCCAGCAGGAAGGTCTCACAGAGGGACAGTGAGAGGCACAAACAGCGTGTGGAGTACGAAGGAGAGCGAAAGGAAGCGACAGGATTAGTGACAAGGATAAGGTGACACTGCTTTGGCACGAGGCTTGGGACTCCCTGAGGCTTTTAAGGTCAAAAAGAGCAGTGGTAAAACATGCCTGATTTGGTTAAATTGGTCGGGTCTGGGAGCGATTCCCATCGAGCTTGGTTCTGAACCATTTGTTCTTGCCAAAGGACTTGCTGGATCTCCAGTGGTTGACCCAAGGGGTGGGTGGCAGCCTTTGCCCTCAGCCCACACTGCAGAGTCCCACTGATGGAAGGCAGGGGTGTCTTGCTGTGGAGGAAGGGAAGGAGGACCTGTCCCCCCCGGGGTGACAGCTCCATGCTTTGCTCCTCTATGGCAACACAAAGCTGCAAGAGCACTTGTGACTGCAAGGCCAAGCACCCAGCCCTTGCCCAGCTCCTCCTCCCTTCCCAGGGTTGCTGCACCTTAAGATCGACATGAAAAATTTCCCTGCCGCTTCTGGAGCTGAAGCCCTTAATTAACATGAAACCCCTGATGGTGGCTGGGCCATAGGAAAGCTTGTTTTTGAGAAGGGATGGAGGGAGAGGGAGGGAGTGCAGGTGCTCTAAGGGCAGAGCTGCCCCTGCCCTCGGCTGCAGCTGGCACATGGGCACCGGGGGACAGAGAGATGCACACAAGTTACAGTAAATCCCAGAAGAGCTGAATTCCCACCAATCCAGACTTAACAACCTCTCCTCACTGAAGCCCAAAGAAGGTCCTGCAAACAATTCCTAAAGAGACACAGCACGATGGATGCGAGTCAGCAAAGCCCTGGGTCCTGCTTCCACCCCCAGCTGTCCAACACATGCTGATGTGCTTCGCTGGGCAAGGATCCACTGCGGAGGGATCGGCATCCCTCGGCAAAGCCTCGCCCACCATCACAGCTCAGTCCCAACCCAGCCTTGCTCCTGTCGCTGCCCAGGGCAGATTCAAGGGCTGTGCCTGCAGAGCAGCACCTCGGGGTCAGCACCCGCTCCCTGCACGGCCACAGGCACAGCCTGGGCTGACACACCTGCCACGCCACAGCCCTGCCACCCGCGGGCATCCACCGGAGCAAAGGTGGTCCGGACTGTGGCACAACGCAAGGCTGAAGCACCAAAGCACTCGGTGTTTCTTAAGGAGCTGATGATAGGGAATCATATCTAGTTTACCTTCTATCTGTCATGGGGAATTTGAGCAAAAGCGTGTAGGAGAAAGCCTATGGCAGCATTAAAAAAATGCATCCTCCAGCAAACCGCCAGCAATAAGGAATAAATGGCCATCAATAAGGAATCAATCAGTCTGTAATGGCTATAGAATATGAAACCCTGGAGGCCACAGCTCTGTTAGGAAAGAGGCAATTGCAGGTGGCTCAGCCCTGGGCAAGGCACCAGCACCTCAGTCACAAGGGCTGGGGAACATGTAAAGGAGAAGTTCACTTAAAAATAAACAGGGATTTCTTTACACATGAGATTTCTGAAGTGATCCAACATAGGTTATATCCCTAAGGTGATGTGTATTATTTCTCATAAGGAGCTACCAGTGCACGACTGCTAAGTAGCAATAAAAAAAAATATAAAAAAAGCAGTTGTGTCTGTCAGTGCAAAAGCTTACAAGGTCACAACCAAACTACTACTTCTTCCCCAAGACCACCTCCATGCTTTATGTCATCTCAATTACTTGGATTATAACACCTGGGAAAAGCATCGGGTCCACGGAGCTTCTTTCCTGAAACTATGATTGTTTGAGGTGATTCACCTNGTCACAGATTTTTTAATTTATTTTTAATATACAATACCAATTCATCAGCTTTTAGCTATTCTTGTATCAGTCCACAAAGGGACATCCAGAAAAAAATAACAATGGCCTATTCAGAGGATGTTATGTTTGTTGGAGGGAAATCATTTAATACTTGAGAGAAACAATATCCATCAGTGTTTCAAAGGGGCTCTTGGCCAGCCATGGCACTGAATGGACAAGACTAATACAGACTTTTAAATATCTTGCCAGTCTGGGCTGGAGATTTAATTCACTCTGCTCTACCTGCCCAGCCAAACACCTGTGTGAGCAAGGCAGGAAAGCAGCCAGGGGATTGCATGGGTAGAGCAGGAAACAGCATCTGAAATCTGGGCTGGCTCACTTGACTGCCTGTAGCTCCCAGGAGTACCCATGTGTTTAGATCATCATTGTCTTTTATTTGAATTCTCTTCCATGGCATTTTAATTAAAGATTAAGCAATCTTTAATTTATTTGATAAACAAGGAACAGGAAAACAAGTAACCCCCTGCTCCCCCACTCAAAAACCAAAAATCACTTTCATTTAAGCAACCAGCACTAAATATATGAAAAGGGTGAGTCTTATGGACACCCCAAGTAAGTGAAAGCATCACCGTGGCTTTGTGCTTTTTGCCCAGGGATAAATTTCACTCGTGCCTTCACCCACTCTTGATCACAAGTCTTTAAATCACACACATAAGGATCACACTTCACATAATTCAGTGCTCACTACATCGAGAGGGGATGACCTTTCAGCCCAGGACAAACCTGAGGCTTTAAGACAAGGTAGAGGGAAAATTCAGTTGATTTCCTCCAAAACATGGTTCTGACCAACACCATCAGTGCACGGACCAAGTGAGACAAAAAGACATACACCACTGGTGTGGTCCAGCCAACACCAGAGCCCACTCCTGGCTGGAAACCAACTGAAATCTCATTTTCTGTCCATGCAGCACTAAGGACTGGCTGGTTCAGCACCTGGACAACACAGCTCTGTGGGGCATCCTCGCCATTTTAAGAGAAAAGAAGAATTGTTGCTGCCAGTTTGATAAAGAAAATACATCTGCAGCATCCGACGGGAGCCCTCGGGTTGCTGGGGCAGGAGGAGCTGGGTTAGCAGGGAGAGCTGGGGACACGGAGCAGGGCGGAGTGGAAATTACAACTACATGCCTTGGATTTACCCCTCCCAAAGAGTAATGTAGGCACAGGGTGTTCCTGTGGGAGTGAGGATCCATGGTGATCCAATGGAGCACCCCCCTCTGCCATCACCTGGAGGAGGACATTATTTATAGAATGATATAGATGGTACACATTAATGACATATTAATAATATATAGTTATATCATGATGCTGAGAATCAGATAGAGGCTGGAGCTTGAACAGAGCTTGTTACTACATCACTTACTCTTCATGCATGCCTTGGTTTGGCCACACAACATTTCAACTTCAGAGTAAGAGGCTACATTCAGATATGTTTGAACACAAATTCCAATATTTGCCCTCAGTTTGTCTCTCAGTAGAAGCTCAGAATCGCTGAGATACATCACCAAGATGCCACCTTTCATTGCAAAAATGAAATTCACCCATCGCTGAGATCAGCTGAAGGCTTGAGAACAGTTCTGAGTTCACCAAAAAAGGAACAATGTGGAGCTTGAAAGCTCTGATTTACACGACAAAGCTCTTCCAATAAATAATAAGCATTTCCCACGTACATCACTCACCTCTGGCTCAGAGCAAGGCGAGGTGCCAGCCTGGCTACCTGGCCCTCTGCCTTCCTGCTGCTGGCACGGATGGGTTTGCTCCAACAGTGTTACAGGAATTTTAAGGGCTAGAGAGAAATATCTAGTGAAAACAAAAATCGTCCTATTAAGAGGACAATCCTTCTGAGTTGGGAAATCTTCTCTCATGGTTATTTTTAATGTTTCCTGCGCTGCTAAAAATTAGCGCAGGGGGCGGAAGGAACCCTGCAGTGAAATTTTAACAAACTCAAAAGGGCTGCCTTTCAATCTCTGCCTCTGTGGTTTCGAAAAGGGGTAAAATCTTACAGTTTAAGGAGGAGGAAAGTGTCAGAACAAAAGAGCAGGACAATATTTCAGTATCCCTGGGAAGGGGCCCCAGGGTCATTGGGCAGCGTGGTCCTGCAGCAGAGCCAGGGAACGGGGACCATCCCTTCCTATGGGCCACGCCGTAAATCCTCCAGGCGGGACGGCATCTGCCGGCAACGCGGCTCCTCGGCACAGCTTCGTGGGAGAAGAAAGCTCTGGCAAAAGCTGTGGCCAAGCACACCCTGCCAGGGCCGTCACAAGGACAGTGCAGGAAGGCAGCCAGGTTGCTGTGGCTGCTCCCGGCTGCCCAGCTGGAGGGAAAGGGAGAAAAGGCTCTGAGAAATGAAAAATGAACTGCAAGCCCTCTAAAGAGCAGCTGAGAATCACTGGCACTCACCGAATAAACTGAGTGCGAGAGAGATGCTCTGGGATGTCACCTCATCCCTAATTACTCCTGTCCTCAGGTACAGAAGGACCATAAACCCTTATAAAATAATGAATTTCTGCTCCATGTAATACCAGCTCTGCTACAGTAATCATTTGACCTTCCAAATGCATTTAAATAAATTATCTAGTGTCTTATATATTATTGCTTATTATTTACCATTATTATTTATAATAATGAGTAAATCTAGTACTGCATGTAAAGACCTGTGAAGAGTATGAAATTGGTCATATAAGGAATTATCCCACACACTCCACTTCAAGCCTGAACAAGTCCTTGGTGGGAGGTTTCTCCTGCATCAGCCCTGACCTCTGGGTCACTGGTGTGGGACCCCAAAATCATGTTAGTTTGCAGCACAACACAAAGTTGGAAACGTTCCTACCAGGAGCTGTCATGTTTAAGCATCAAAATCATTTATATCGGGGTAGGTTCCTGCTTAGTTTTATATAGCACGGATGGCCTCACTGGAGTGGGATGGGATTGCTGCACAGGGGAACAGCTCTGCACCTAGAAACACACTGTATTTTTTCAGCATGAACATTATTAACAATCCTTCATTAATAATTTTCTCTGTTTCTTTGTCTGAAAAAAAGCTATTTCAGTATTGTCCAACACAAATCCCCTTTTGCTCCATGACAACATGCGAACTGGAAAACCGCTTTTCATTACTAGGTGATAGTTTCTGCATTGTTTAAAAAAAAAAAAAAAAAAAGAAACAAAACCCAAAAGCCCCAAACCAAACAGCATCTCCAATTTTCTTCCAAGCACTAAACAGCAATGTTGATGAGACATGATTACTTTTTAATGTTTGCATGACTAATTGTTTTCATTTGGAAATAGTTTACACATGCAGGCTGCATCCTGCCTGGCCTCAGAGCCAGGCTCTCCTTATTCAGATAGAGAATCCTATTTCTTTGTACAAGGAAGGGCAATCAAGGGGTTCCCAAAATCTGCCTCCCTGAAAACCACAGCCCTGCACGTAACATCCAACCCCAGTCTTGGGAGATATCCCAAGGGGCTGCTCCAGGCAGTGGGATGAGCCGAGTCCCCTCTGCCCACTGTGTCCTCCAGCTGCAGCAGCTCTCACACCTCTCCCAAATTTCTCTCCAAAAAGGCCACCTGAGCGCATCCCAGGCATTGCCCACAGAATCTGGAGGAGCTCAGCATCACCAAAGGCTCCTCTGAAATATTTCTCCGAGGGGAATTGTGTCCCATAGCCCAGCCAGCAATAAATCCCCCAGCAGAGGTGGCAGGTAAACGATGCAGAGCAGCCCGATAAGAGCCAAGCGTGTGTTAACAAGGCAACAAAAAAAACCCCCAAACCCTCAAAATCTGTGCTCTATTCAAAAAAAAAAAAAAAAAATCTGTCCTCAGACTGCTGGGAACCCTCTGCCCATTCTTTGATGGAAACGGAGCAGAAAGGAGCAGTAATTTGCTAAAAACTTCCCCCCTAATGCAAACCAGACAGTGAGGCTCTGCAAGGGAGCCGGGCTGGTCCCCGCCGGGCATCCGGGGCTGCACGACCAGCGAGAGCCCATCTGCCTTCCACAGGGCACGGACCCTCCGAGCACTTCTGAAATCCTTGGGAAACAAACCAACGAAGCCAGGAAAAACAAACCCAAACCCTGTCCTCAGAATGTTTCTGGGGCAGCGCTGGGCTCTGCCCACCATTCAACCCCTCCTTTGCATCACCAGAGCACTGCCGTCCCCAGCTGTCTTCCAGACACATCAACCACATTCATCAGGGTTTCAAATGGACATAAGGGACCTTCTTCTCCCCTGCAGGAGCTGCCTCTCCTTCAACTACAAGATGCACCTTCTTCCGTCTGTGCACCCTCCTCGTTTTGCTGGATGTCTTCTCAAAGATGCTCAAGAAGAATGTCTGGGATCAATTCAAACACCGACTGGTGCAAAGGGCCGGGAAACAAATGCCAGGCTGGAGCTGCACAGGGCACTGCTTGGGTTTCCAAGGAAGGTTGCTTGGAGATGCCAAAGGGGAGCCAGTTTGATCCCTTTTCCCAACACGAACTGCAGGGGCTCCTGGGCAGACATGCCAGCTCCCCTTATCTGCTGCCGAGCATCCCTTCACAGGCAAGAGCTCGCTCATCTGCACATCACATTGCACCAGTTTTCTTCCAAAACAACGAAGTGCTTTTATGGAAGAAAAAGCCCCTTGACTTCCCCCAAGTTTCTGAGGCTTAAATGAGTTCCACGTGTTCTGGGCAACTGCTTGCTTCAAAATTAGATGTCCAAAGGGGTTTTGGATATATATATTTTTAATGTCCAACTATGTGAGAGGAGATGGTCTCTTTCATGGGAATGCAATTTTTGAGCAGGTAGGCAAAGGTTTTGGAAGAATATTGGCATTCCAAGCAAACACTTCAACAACTTACTGCCTTTATATTCTTTCCTCACCAGTGCCATTCCTGGTTGTTTGGATTACCTCTCTTTGGTGGCTAATGAGCAAACTTCTTGGTTTTCCTCAGTTTTCCTCTGCCTCCAACGCCAAGCCTTGGTACCACACGGCTCTGGCCAAGTGCACTGGAAAAAGAGATGCAGATCCACCAGCTGCACTCACAGTCAAAGCAGGGAACCGGAGGAAAAGCAGCACGAGAAGCCAGGAACCAAACCCCCTCCCTGCCTGGGTAATTTGGGCAGCAAAGCTCTCCTTGCCATTGCTGTCAGCACCTTCACCAGGCCCTCTCCTCTCTCCTCCCGATCCAGAACCACTGGAATCACAGAGGATAAACAAATGCATCTGCAATTCCTCCACTGGGTGGGATTTAAGACAACTTTTTATTATCCCTGCGGAAGAATTACCTCTAAATCAAAAGGAAAATAAAGTGCTGCAACGAAGAGCTGGTCTTCACAAAATCATTGTTTCCACATCAGAGAGCCAGTAAATGGATGTAGCAGGAAAACATGCTGGATCCGCTTTCCCTGTTTAAAGAGGGCTTTCCCTGTAGGCAAATCATTGCTTGAATTGGCCACAAAACTGATATTAAAATTAAATGAAAAAGACTGGAACTACAAAGTTTGCCTTGTAAAATGAATGTTTGTGACTTCTGTCTTTTGGGCTCTTACTGGGAGAGGTATGTGTGCAAACAACTTCACACACAGGAGATGCTCCTTGAAGTCTGAATATTTATGAGTAAAGATACTCATGAGAACAAACACACGACTGAACCCTAAATTACAATTACAACCCTGATTAACCTAGCTAAGAAAACTAAATACCTTGCCAACAGAAGCCTTCATCAGACAACCCAATATGTGAAAATATCTAAGTCTAGTGATGCACAATCAGCCAAAACACCCATGTGATGCACAGGCAATCCACGTCCGTGCATGAGCTTCCACCCAAGGTCTGGAAAGCATCTGCCTACTGCAAAACAACAGGAAAAGCTTGAGAGCCACAGATACCATGAGATCTGACCACGTAGCATGGTCTTCCCCCATCTCACGTGGGATTTCTGGCAGCCCTCCTGAAGACTTAAAACACTGCCTGATGCTCTGGCTTGGGCACAGAGCAACCTCAGGGCTCCTACAGACACTCTCCCAGGTTGCACCCTGGCCACACCCAAGCAGGACTTGGAGATGATTGCACAGATGGAGGCAACTCATCGAGTCAACTGTAAGTTACTTCTACAGTTCTCTTGTAAAAGTAGTTTACTATTAATGCCACATCTGTTTTTCTGTTGATGCCATTTCCAAAACGCCTGGCTAAGTGCATGTCTTGGAGCTTTCTGGTAAATTCTGAGGAACCATAATGGCATTGGTTATGGCCAAGGTCTAGAGCTGTGAACAAAGTCACTGTTCCAGTGCTCCACTGTGCTGGGTTCTTGCATGTCAGGCAACCATCTTCCCTTCTACGTGTGCTCCTTCAACCCATCTCCCAGACATCAGCACAGAAAAACACATTTAGCTTCACTTTATGTCTTGAAAAGTAATTAAAACCAGAGGTTTACCATCCTCACCAGTTGATTTCTGGCTTATACATTAAAGCTGACTTCAGTGGATATTTCTGGATTTACAACACGGCAGCCAAAGGAAGACATTAGCTCACTGTCCAAGGCTTCCAAAATTAAAGTTTCTGAAGAGGCTGACCTGCGTGGCTCCAACAGCTCCTTAGCATGAGCTGGACTACAAATACACAAGAATGCCCTGCACAAGAGTATTACAAATCCAACTGAGCGGTTATTCCCCAAAAGGAGCGCCAGCCCTGAGCCCTCTTTTACCACAAGTCCATTGATTGATTATGCTGGTGTAGTTACATGTTACTAGAAAAGGATGCAATTACTCAAAGAATTATAGAATGGTTTGGGTGGGGAGGGACCTTAAAGATAATCTTATTCCAACTCCCCTGTCGAGGGCAGGGACACCTTCCACCATCCCAGGTTGCTCCAAGCCCCGTCCAACATGGCCTTGGACACTTCCAGGGATGGGGCAGCCACAGCTTCTCTGGGCAACCTGTGCCAGGGCCTCACCTCCCTCACAGGGAAGAATTTCTTCCTAATACCCAATCTAACCCTGCCCTCTGGCAGTGTGAAGTCATTGCTCCTTGTCCTGCTGCTACAGATCCTTGTCCAAAGTTCCTCTCCCTCTTTCCTGTTGGCTCCCATCAGGTACTGCAAGGCTGCAGTCAGGACATCGTGGAGACTTCTCTTTTCCAGGCTGAAGAATCCCAATCCTCGCAGCCTTTCCTCACAGGAGAGGTGCCCTACACCTCCACTCATCTTGGTGGCTTCCTCTGGACTCACTCCAACAATTCCACATCCTTCCTGAGGGATCTCAGAGCTGGATACTCAAGGTTGCATTATTTTGAGTGAGGAGCTGCATTCCTTCTCAGCAGGCAGAACAAGAGGCCTTTTCTCCCTGCCTTCCAAAAGGTTCCACTGCTGCAAGAGAAGGGCAGGACGATGCCTGGGTTCTTCCAGGCAGCAACAATTAACACAATTCAGAAGGCAAATATTATCCACTGGAGGAACAAAATGATTAACACGCCACTCAACTAAAAATAAATCCTAGTGTTCTAAGGAAAACGTATAAAATAGGAGACAACTCTGCTTCATATCATACTTTTTTCCTGCAAAGCCTCTTCCCTGCTCTGCTTTTTATTAATGAAGACATGCACATGAAGTAATTCCCCTCATTAATCAACTTCATTCTTTTGGTTTCTTCCCACTTCAAGTGACAACCCTCCTTTTGGGATGTCACGTAGCACTGTAGGCTGAGACTGATTTTAGGGTGGGATGAGTAGCAGAGGCAGATGAGACTTTCAAGAAACAGAGACTTAGGCTTCCAAAGGCCTCTCCAGTAGATGGGAAGAGGGAAGAGAATGAGTTCTAGCGAACCACAAATGCAGTATCTCACTGGGAAAGAGGAGAAACACCACATAGGAGGACAGCTGAGTAGTTTGAAGGCAAGTATGGAACCATCACTGGGTGGGGCAGGGAAAGAGATGCTAACAAGCACTGCACAACCATTGCTTAGAATCACAGAATCATTCAGATCGGAAAAGACCTCCAATATCGCTGTGTCCCAACCATCCAGCACTGTCAAAGCCACCACTAAACTATGTCCACACGCACCACATCCACACATCTCTTAAATCCTTTCAGGGATGGTGCCTCCACCACTGCCCTGGGCAGCCTGGTCCAATGCCTGACAACCCTTTCAGTGAAGACATTTCCCCTAATAGCCAAACAAAACCTCCCCTGGCACAACTTGAGACCATCTTCTCTTGTCCTGGCACAACTTGAGGCCATCTCCTCTTGTCCTGTCACTTGTTACCTGGGAGAAGAGACCAACCTCCACCTGGCTCCAGCCTCCTTTTCAAGCATTTGCAGAGAACAAGAAGGTCTCCCCCTGAGCCTCCTTTCCTCCAGGCTGAGCCCCCTCAGCAACTTCTCATCAGACTTGTGCTCCAGACACTTCCCCAGTGCACACCTGGGACAGTTGAGGGCACACTGGGGACACCTGAGGGCACACCTGGGACACCTGACCGCACAGCTGGGACACCTGAGCGCACACCCGGGGACGCCTGAGCACACATCTGGGAGACCCGACCGCACAGCTGGGGTCGCCTGAGCACACCCCTGGCGACACCTGAGCGCACCCCTGAGCGCACACACCTGGCGACACCTGATGACACCTGAGCGCACACACCTGGTAACACCTGGTGACACCTGAGTGCACACCTGGCGACACCTGAGCGCACACCTGAGCGCACACACCTGGCAACACCTGAGCAGAGCCCCCAGTGAGGACAACTGGGGCTCCACCAGCACAGGCAGGTCCCCAAGCAGGGCCTGGCACACACAGCAATACCATCAGGCAGGGCTAACCAAAGGCAGATCTGTTTGCCCAGGACCTTGTCTAGAAAACCATCATATTCTCTCCCGAACTGCTCATTTATCAGCATTATCATCACTGTCTTTTCCTCAGAGACCATTCCTGTCTTATGAATCAATGGAGATCTGTAATCAACCTGTAATTACCAATTATTCTGGGATTTCTGTATAAAAGAATAATTTATGCTGTGGTTTTTAGTCACCAACACCACTGGTTCACCCCAGGACGCCTTCCACTGCAAACCCACGTGTCACTCCAGCCACCACCACCAGCACAAAGAGCCAGAGGAACATTGTGGTATGCTGCAAGAAGGACCTCTCAGGTGTCAGATGAGAAAAGCAACCTGCCAGTTCTCCTCCACCTTTGGGACAAAGTGCTTTTCTTCCACTCCAGAAGTCATTTAAGGTGATTTTCCCTAAAAGGAACTTCCAAGACCAGTGTTTCAGCATCAGAAAGAGTAAAAGCCTCACTGCTCTCTGGTACATTCACTTGCATTCTTGCAAGCTCATGATCAAGAAGCAAGGCAGGCTCTCAGACTAAGCAAACTTGCACCCCAAAACCCAGGAGCTTATAATGATCACTGCCACTGTGTGCAAATTAACATAGCCTATAGGAGGAAAAAACCCCAAAACCTGTAGGTATTTTGGACACAAAGTAGATTATTTGCCCTTCTCTGCCCTCAGCTCTCTGTAGAGAGAACACACACACAGAACCCCCATCCAAGCCCCCAGCAGAAGCCCAATGTTATACAATATAATGGCTCTTAAATAGGCTCTCAGAGACCTTTCTGCCCTCCAAGTTTTCTCAGCAGCCAAAGAAAGAAGTGCAACAAGCCATGGACTTCTGCCTTGTTCACCAGTGTGGGCAGCCCATGAGAGCCACTGAATGCCATCCCACAGTGTGCCACTGGATTACCTGCTGAGGGTCAAAAATGTTTTAAAAGCTTCCCCAGCATTGCAATTAAAACCAAGAAATAGAAAATCTCTGACAGGACAATCTTCGGGCCACCTCTGAAGCAGCTGATATGGCAAAGGCAGGTGTGTGTCAAAGGCAGTGTGTCAGCATGGCTTCTGCCTCACTGTGGGTATCAGAAATCCTCTTTTTCCACTAACCTGCCCCTGATGTCAAAAGAAACCATTTATCAATAGAATCTTTGTCCTTCAGTCAAATGCGACTGAAAGGGGCCAAGTTCAAAAGTTCCTGAGGAAAGAGGAGAGAAGGCAGACCCATACTATGAGCCCTTAGCTCACAGGAACCTCCTCTGGAATTCAGGCTGAACTAAGAGCTGTGGTCCATGATCAATGCAGTGTCAAAACCAAATCAAACATGACCAGAAGAACAATAAATCCCAGCAGCCTTCATAGCTGTTACAGCAACATTAGTAGGATACGCCATAGGATTAAAAATAGAAAATAAATCCTCTCTGGAGTTTTAAAAATAATAATAAACCTACAGAACTTCATACAGAAGAAAACTATTTCTGCTGTAAAGTTTTATTGTAGGTCACAACCCCCTCCTCTTAGGATGTTGAGTACAAAAGTACTGAAATCATCTTATAAAATCTGTGTTCTCTTTTGGCCCCATTTCCAGAGCTCTGGATCACTTCATCCCTTTCAAGCTTCCTTTGTTTGCAGCTCAGTTACACACCAGCAGCTCACAAACAAAGCACGGCTGCCCGTGGGGGGTGTGTGTCACCACACTTATCCCTGACACCAAACACCATTTAATACCCACCTACTCTGCATTGGCACCTCCTGAAACAGCTCAGTGTTTATTTGATCACCCTGAAGGGAACTAAATAATTAAATTGGTTTGAGTACACAACTGGATGTAATAAAACCTGTCCAAATGCTTCTGCTGAAGAATACTCTCAAAAACCTGCTTTATGGTTACTTTCCTTCTTTTTCAGGTATACATGCAATTACCCTCACCTCCTTATTAGATAAAGCTTATTAGTGCGGCCACTAATTAGCCACATGGATGTAGGAATTTAGTGTGTGCTGGATTTCAAAGTGTGGAATAAGAGCAGCCCCAATGCTGCCCCGGCCTGCAGGTCCTGGGGGTAAGGGAGAGGAGGGAATGGGGATGGCATTGGCATTATCTCTGTGCAGACACGGCAGAGTTGGAGGTCACTGCCAGTCCCCAACCCGGTCCAGGAAAGGTGGAGCAGCCCCAGAATCCCTGACCGGGAGCTGGGACGGGCTGTGCCACTGGAGACACCAATGTCCCGGGGAACAGTCCCTGCTCTCTGCCAGCCCCTCTGCCTTTCAGGACTCTGCATTAAACCACATACGTGAGATGGGCCAGAGCACCACCAGGGCAGAGGAGAGGGGCTCACCCTGCCACGGGCACTGCTGCTCCAGCAGCGCTTCACCACATCCCACGAGGGCACAAAGCCACCCAAAAACCAACATCAAAACCAACCCATTCAGAGCAAAGCCTCACATCCGTAACCAGGCATTGGAATGGGCTGCCCAGAGAGGTGGGGGTTCCACTGTCCCTGGAGGGGTTTAAACTGAGATTGGACGTGGCACTGAGTGCCATGATCTGCTCAACGGACTGGAGTTGGACCAAGGGTTGGACTTGATGATCTTGGAGGTCTTTTCCAACCCAATCAATTCTATGATTCTATCTTGATTTTTAATAAATAAACTCTTGGTTTCCAGCAGACCAGCTGTATAACCTCCTCGTTTCAGCATCGTCAGGGTTGGGGCTGCTGCGGGCAGGGACCGCCTGAGGGAGACAAACCCCTTCCCTGGACAGCACCAGCCCTGCTCGCCCCATCCCTGCTCCTCCTTCCCACCCAACTGCACCCACTCGCCCCAATAACCGGGCGCAGCCCCAGGTATGTTCCTGTCGGGGATGCAGCACAGGCTGGGTCTGCAAAATGAACCCCATCTCCCACCTCTCCCCTTCTAGGAAATGCCGTGTCCCCCCCCTAAGGAGGCTCGAAAGGGTCCGGGGGAACTGGGAACTGCAAACAGCTCTGGGAATTCCTTTCCAATCCTTCTCCCTTGAGCTCCATGACACGTGGAAAAAGCTCAATAGACGCTCGGTTATGGGCATTCAGGGGGAACTGGGCCAGGGCACGGGGTGGCAGAGACAAGGAAGGAGTTTTCCAAACACACTCCTTTGGGGGGGAAAAAAAAGAAAGAAAAATAAAGAAAGGGGAAAAAATTATAAATATAAAAAAAGGGGCATCAAGCACAGGAAGGAGAAGGCCAAGAATAGCCAGGGAGCCCCTTCGAGAGCATCAGGCAGCACACGACTTGCTGCACCCACCCAAAACGTGGGAGCAGAGGGGGAAATGTGCTGTGAACACAGAGAACCCGCACAGTGGTTTTTATCAACCCATCACAGCAGGCATCGAACCCCTCTGAGCCAGAGCATCCATGGGGATGAGGGGAGCCAGGTGGGAGGCTGTGGTTTGGGATGTGGCCACAAGAAGGACTCCCTCCTCCTGCACACCACAGCAGGACATCTCTGCTCCCAGGGAGAAAAATATCTTTGGAGATGGGCAAATGGGGATCCATCTCAGCACCTGAGGCTCTTTCAACAGCGTCCCCAAATCTGGCCACCTACAGCTCTACGTGGGACAAATCCCAAAGCCTTCCCTAACTTTGCAATCCAGTGAGCTCTTGGCCAAGAGCCTGAATACCACCAGGAAAGGGCTCAAGTGTTTCACCCCTACAAACAGTGATGGGGAATATTGCACAGGCTTCTGCGTTTTAGGGCTAAATCCCTCAAAAGCTACTGCTGATAAAGAAGAAGGGAAGAAGATAAAAAAAACCTCAAGAAAAGCAAAGAAATTCAAAGTCATGGGAAAAGGCTGAGAGGACCACAGAGTGCAGATAAGGAGAGAATCCAAATAAAAGGAATAGTGGAGTTACCGGGTAACCATCGCGTCCTGACTGCCCCTGTTGGGGGGGAACAAGGGAGACAAGTCAGTCAGAGCATCAGCAGCAGCACGACAACACATCAGCAGGCAGGAGGTGGGACCTCCAGCTCCCCCCAGCCAGCCCTGGCACTCAACTCCTCAGGGCAATTTTCCTATCAGGAAGGTCACACCTACAGCACGTTCCCCCCAGATTTTCATCTCCCTTTGGCTACTTACCAAGGGTTTTGCCAACTCGCACCCATCCCTGCTGCCTGTGCTCAGCCCCTGCCGCCCCTGGAGCCAGGGATACACACGGCACACGCCGCATCCTGGCCATGAGAACTGGATCCTGGCCATGAGAATTGGATCCTGGCCCTGGCCCTGCCTTGGGACATGGGTACCGGGAGGAACGGAAACACCCGGGGCCTGGGGAAAGGTCGGGGAGGCTCCTGAGCAGTCCCTGAGCTTCCAGCTCCTGTCCCAGCCCTTGATTCCATGAAAGTTTCCTCCTCTTGGATGCATCAGTTCCCTCAGAGGATGCAGCTCTCCTCCCAGCTCACCTCGCAATGAAGCAGAAAGCGCAGCTGATGCCACGGGGAAAGACCCTGCTTAGGATGCCAGGAGCACCCGCCAGAGCAGCAGAGTCAAACCCAACCCCATTCAGGCTGTTCCACCTTTCCTGCTCTCCTCGGGAGGTTCCCAAAGGGATTTATGGCTCGAGCCCTGCCAGACACACCGTGAGCTCCACACAGAGCCTGCTGCGAGCCAGCCCCACGGCAGAGCCCGGGGAAGGAGCTGTTAAGCGTTAGGGGGTACACGAGCAGGCAGCAAAGCGTGGGGCTGGGACAGCAATGCCATCTGCTCCCAGCAACACAGGTCATGTCAGCACTTCTTGGGGCATGGAACAGACCCCTCCGTGCCACTCCTCGCCCTGAGTGCCCCTGCAGCAGCCTCCGGATCCATCCAGAGGGTGTTGACTTCACCAACCGCCTATTTGAACGAGTTGCAGTGAGGTCTGTATGGAGACGTGTGGCGCTGGATAAAGTGCACAGCGAGACCTTTATGGCACTGGAGCACACACGGAGAAATGGGAGACACTCGGAACGCCCTGCCCTCGCTCGCTGGTGAGTCCCCCAGCCCGTGTGATAACACGTAAATGAGTTTGCTAATATCTGGGACTGTAAATGTTTAATTACAGTCTGTGGTAAGCCCATCTTCCAATTGTAGAGATTTCCTACCCGGCATGTGATTTTAATACCCTCCAACGCAGAGGTTTTACAGCGTATCGAAGCAGAAACCCCCTTACTCACAGACAGGACAATCAATCATCCCGCAGCCACAAAGCCTGCACCACAAATTCGAGTGATTTCATATACATAACGAGATTATGACAGCCAAAAAAATTAAATACCAGAGCCACTGCTACTAGGGAACAAGGGAGTTGAGGATTCAGTCTGAGCAGTGTGATGCTGTACATGCAAGTAGTAATTGATTCCTTATGGCCAAAATCAAGAAACAAAAGAAACTAATAAATACAGTACTGCTGAAATAAAATAATATTGTGGTTCTGTGGGTTCTAGGACTTAAATATTATGCTTAAAGAAGTCTCTGGCAACTGCTGCTTATGCTAAAGAGAAGGATTAAAAAAAACCAAACCGACAAAACAGACCAAACAGAACCAAAAACCAAACCCAGAACAAAAATGAACCAAACCAGGAGCTGTCTTTTAAAGAAGGGCAAGGGGAGAGTGGGACAAAAAAAAAGAAAGAAAAAAAGGTCTTGTTTGTGTTAAATCTCCCCTGTGCTCTGTTTGCAATTCAATAGTGCCGTGGGAACCAGGAAATGAAACCAGCTAGAGACAAAAGAAAAATTAATCGTGCACCATATGTTGCTATGTCAAATCACATACAATAAACGTGAGCAGACAGCACACGTGAGGCAGCGCAGCCCGGGCGGCTGCGTGTGGGCTGAGAACAGCAGGGGCAGAACCAACCCGGCCAAAGAAAGCCATTGCAAATGGGCCAAGGCACTTCAAGCCAAGAGGAAAACGCCCCTTAAAAGGTGTATATATGGAGTTTTAAAGAGTCACCATCCTCTTCACTTGTAACCTGCCATGGAGGGAGAAGTTATTTGTTTTCTGAAACAGTTCAGCCAAATCGCATCACTTGTGCAAAGGAAGGAAATAAATGTCAGGCAGAAGCCCTGGAGGGGGGATCAGCTCCAGCACCCAAAAGTCCTCCCTGGCTCCCTCCACATGCTCTCCACAACCTCCCAGTTTGCTCCTTCAAAAGTCACCCAAATAATCATTTTGCTCAACTCCCTCTTTAGTCTTTATATTAAAAAAATGAACTTGAAATAAAAGCAAAAATTCAAAGGGAACCAAAGGGAACCAAACCCACAGTGCTGTGACAATCCCAACGCTCCATGTGCATTCCTCGTCACCTTTTGGTTCTTGAACACATTTGCAGCACTGGAAATCAGTTAGCCCAGGAACAGTTACCAAATTTATTTTTCCTAAAATGATCCCTTTTCCAACCCAGCGAGGCTCCACAGGAAAAGAACAACGTGAAGGAACGTCTCTGTTATTGTAAGGGCAGGGAAGGAAACGGGGCTGCAAACAGCCTGCACCTCTCCTCCTCCTCCTCCTCCTTTTTGGGGAAGAAAGGCAGAAAACCAGGAGCACCTAATGCCTAGAACGGTTTTACTTTTTCCAAACAATCCCCCAGCAACTTGGAGGGCACAAACAAAACATGAATTCCCACTCCAAAACCAGCAGGAGAAGAACAGATTTGAATGTGGTGGCACAGCCAAAAGCACGTCTGAACATTTGGAAGGAGGAGTTGACACATTTTCAACTATTACCCCTTCAAACTACTATTTCCCCATAAATTTTCTTGTTGCATTGGTAGAAATGCTCATTATTCTCCCCAAGACTTCAAAGAGAGAAGCAAGCAAAGCTATGGCTTTCCCTCCAGCCCCCCTTGTGAGGTGACTAAACCCGTATTAAATGATGGAAACACAACAGGTAAGAAAAGCAAGCACAAAGCTTTAGAACCAATAACCCACTAACATGTTAAAATATTAGTACAGCACTGTTTCTGTTAAATGGAGACAGATTCAAGAACTCGAAAGGGAGAAATCTCTTTTTAACTGAATATTTTCTGAGCTTAAAATTACTGGAAGCCCCTTAGGGCAGCAAGTTCAACATTTTAAAATTCCCCTTCCCCCCCTTGTATTTGTCTACAATCATAAAAAAAAAAAAAACCAAACCAGCAGCATCTGGTACCAATTTTGCTTCCAGATACACCTCTACCAAAAAATGCCGTGCTTTAGCAAGGACGCTGAAAGGCAGGGAAAAGGGGAAGCCTTAACTTTGTTGATCCAACAGCAAAATCCACGATACTTACTGCAGGTCCTGGAAAATAAAAGAAAAACAAAGAAAGAAAGAAAAAAAAGAGTCAATTAGGAAGAAACAATATAATCTGCTAAAACAGCACACAGCAGGAACCAACATCAGATCCCGTCAGGACTCCCTTCAGTTCCCAGGGGATGACTGTCCGGGCACATTTAACCCCTCCTGGGGCAGGACCATCTCACCTGTGCTCGCAGGGCTGCAGATCCAGGCTTTTCCCATCTTTTCCCAGCGTGACCCTGCTGGTTCCCTCTGGCCCCACGAGGCCACGGGCACATCGCAAGGCTTTGCCCACGTGCAGGAGGGCCTGGGGCATCACCTGCGACCCCAGAGCGGTGCCAGCAGGCAGGAGAGGCCAGGGAAGTGTGTGGAGTTGTATGAATAAAGACTATAGGACAAAGGGGCACGGGCTTAAGCTCTGCCAGGGGAAATTTAAGTTGGATATTAGAAAAAAAATTCTTTACAGAGAGAGTAATCAGGCATTGGAATAGGTTGCCCAGAGAGGGGGTGGATTCACCGCCCCTGGAGGTTTTTAAACTGAGATTGGATGTGGCACTGAGTGCCCTGATCTGGTAAACTGACTGGAATTGGACCAAGGGTTGGACTTGATCTCAGAGGTCTTTTCCAACCCAATCAATTCTATGATTCTATATTTTCAGCGTGGGTCTCATTTTTTAATTCAAGTTATGCAAGAGGAGAGGGAGAGGTGCTTGCAGAGGCCAGAGGAGCAGTGCACAAGGACATCGCTGCAGCTTCCATGACTCCCAGTGTTGCTGATCTTTGGCCCCTGTCACTCTCTGACCTCAAAGCACGTCACACAACCCCCCAGTCCAGTGTCACCTCCCTCTGGCCCCTGCCATGCTCAGAGCTGGCCAGAGGACTGATGCACCATGCCTTTGACCCAGGGAAATACCCACCACATCCACACACCACTTCAGGTGCCAGCACCGCAGTCCAAGGCTGTGTCTGATGGCAGGAGGAAAAGAAACATCCCCACCCCATCTCCCCTCCAGGGGGAAGCCAACAGTTTGCTCAAATAAAAATCCCCAGTCAGGCTGCCCTGAGGTTTCACCCCGTGTGAGTGCACGCTGATGCTCAGGTGGTTGAGGTGTGGTTATCCCTGATTCTGAAATGCAGACACCACCCATCACGTGGCCAAGGTTTGGTTATCCCTGACTCCAAAATGCAGACACCACCTATCACGTGGCCAAGGTTTGGTTATCCCTGACTCCAAAATGCAGACACCATCCACCATGTGGCCAGCACACAACGTATGGACACGTCCATGTGCGGAGAATGAGCCAGTGCACGGCTCCCATCTGAGATGCCTGGGGGGTTCTGTCTCTGTGCTAATTCACAGCCCTGCTTCCATGCTGGGTGGGACAACAAGGGGGCTGAAAGCTGCAAGGGAGACATGGAAGGATGGATAAAATATGCAGCAGCAGTAGGTGTTTTGAGTTGCATTTGGTTTGTTTGTTTTGGTTGGTTGGTTTTTTTCATTTAAATTCTTCTTCTCAGTGTTTTGGTGTG
>VWZG01006017.1:721937-751387 GCA_013396735.1 Grallaria varia | reverse complement strand
CCACCCATCCTTCCCTTCAGATCCATCCCACAGGGTTAGTGATGCCCCATGGACAGAGCTCAGGAGAGGACCCACCACCCATCCTTCCCTTCGGATCCATCCCACAGGGTTAGTGATGCCCCATGGACAGAGCTCAGGAGAGGACCCACCACCCGTCCTTCCCTCTGGATCCAGCCCCACCTTGGGTCATCCCCTCCTTCCCAACTGCCAAAAAAAGTTAGTAGGCTGCACATCTTCAATATCACTCTTCCACAACATACATAATGTTGGTGAAAAAGCCCAGGGCAGGCTGCTGGGCAAGCTGGGAGGCTGGTTTTGAAGTTATTCAAAGGTATTGCTCGCACAGTTGAAGAAGCAGGTTTTACATGCCCCCAAATTCTGGAAAAAACAACTTTGCAGAGAGGGTGGCAGTCCCTGCGTGCTGCAAATGGTGCTACAGGCTGGAAAATCACAATAGTCAAAGTATTAAAGCAAGAAACATAAACCTTTTGGTACTAATCATTATAAGAGTCAGAAATTTTTTACTGCAAACAGCTGACACAGCCTAGACCTTGTCATACATTTGTAATTTCAGACCCACGTTTCAGGTATAAAGCTTGCTTGTATTCTAACCCTTCTGGGAAGCGAGGACTAAGGGACTGATAAAGCGCCATAAATACCAAAAGACCCTTAATTAAGGAAAAAAAAAGGCACTGGAGCAATAAACAGGGGTGCAGAACAGTGCTCCAGCACACAGAGCATCCACAGACAAAGCCGTAACACCACGTCCTTCGTGCTGATGTGCCTGGGACCTGGCAGCATCCCCTCTCCCACAGCACCTGCACTGCCAGGCCGGAAGAAAAAGCCACTTTCTGTACCCTTTGCAGCAGGTCAGCCAGCTCTGGTGGAGCATTTCCTGAGTGACAGCAATGTTAACAAAAAGCAAGGGCTTGCTTTTTATCTGTGGAACTACACTGCTCCCTCTCCTTTCTGCTGGAAAAGGATGATAAACAAAGACCACTAAATATTTCTGTGCTCCTATCGGAATTTCCCCTGTTGCATAAACATTTCTGGGCTCGAATGTGCAACTGCATCTCCAGCAATTGGAATTTCAGCTGTGGCTTGGAGTTCTCCTCTTTGAAGCTTGGATACACTGTCCAGCACTCCCCAGCCCACAGCTCCAGCAGACTCTTGCTTGTTCCCTTGCCATGGAACAGCCAGAATTCCCTCTCAAGGGATTGGAAGAAATGTCTGTTGTAAATCCCTAATCAATCTGATCACAAGTTTGTATGGAGGAGGCAAAAAAAACAAAAAAAAACAAAAACAAACAAAAAAAAACCCCAAAAAAGTATTATTTTCGGCCTCCTGAACTCTTGAAACCACATTCCACCCAGGAGAAAGGTCGACTCCCTTCCATCCTCAAGTCAAGCTGCTATGGAGAGGAACCACGACTCTGATGAAAGCACCTTTTCCATCCTCGCAGACGGGATGTGACTGATCAATTGAAGTCCATCCACCTACACCATCCTCTTGGCTAATAGTGGAGGTCTGACCCCAGGAGCCTTCAGCCTCCCTCGGGGTGCAGGGGCTGCTTTAAACACCAGCCTTGCTTAATCCTCCCCTGGCTTCCAACCCCCTGGACGTGTCGAATCTCCAATGGCTCGCTTGTAACCGCTGGGCTTTACCTCTTCTGGCAAAGGTAGCAAGCACAGGGTGTTTCTTAGGGAGGAGAAAAACGTCCTAATGAAGGTGAAGAAGAGGGAGGCCAAGTTTTTAAATGAGTGAGTAACGAGTTGGTAGCGATGCTTTTAGGCAATTTAAAGGAGGGTTGATATCAAAGGGCGAATGCAAGGAGCTCCCACATAAGGTTGGAGCCATTTAGCTGAGAGTGTGAGAAGCCTGCAAGGAACAAAGGATTCTGTACTGAAAAAAACCCCACCTCATCAGTATTAAATTCCCTTTTAAGGGATTTCTTAATCCTTCACACCCTAAGAGAAGAATTGGCTCTTGCCTAAACTGACCCAGGTTGTCCAGAGAGGCAGCAGATACCCCATCCCTGGAAATATTCGAGGGCAAGTTGGATGGAGATAAGAGCAACATGGTCTAGGTGAAATGTCCCTGCTCACTGTGGGGGATTGGACTTGATCTGTGAAGGTCTCTTCCAACCCAACACATTCTATCATCTTGCAATTCTTTCCCTACAGTCTTCAAGAAAAATCTGTAAAATGGGTGCAGCATATGGAATTACAAATATATTTTATAGATATTGCTTGTGGCAAGTGTGAGATAACCAAAGCTGAGAGAGGAAAAAAGTAAAAACAAATGAAAGAGATGAGAATGGATTTTTAATCTGAAAGCAAATTGGGGAGAAAAAAAGGAGAGAGAAAGAGAAATATTTTGGAAACCACATCTAGAATCCTGCTGCCATTCAGTAGCTGGAATAGGAAATATGTCTGAGGAGAACAGTCTCAGTGGGGATTAAAAGGAAGAGCATCACACCCAGTATTTACCTTAGGCAAGAGCTGCAGGTCTCAGTGCTGTGATGCAGATGTGGGTGAGGAGGACAGAGACCTCCCAGGCTCCCCCAGTGAGAGGATAACACACAGGAGCAGCCCAGGAGTCATTAATGCCATCTGCAACCTCGTAAGGCAACTGTCTGCGTGATTGGAAATTATTATTATTATTATTGTAGCAATTTCTATCCTGTTCTGGGGCCTCAGATTTGGATACTGCTAAATGAGTTGAGCGTAAAGTGAATCCATATTAAAGCTCTTGCTTCCAACTCCTTTAAGAGACTACAAAGGAAATTAAGGAGGCCTGGGAATTTGTTTGAAGATAAATGTTCAGTGTAAACTGTTACCTAATGACTCCATCTCCCAAGACCTTGCAGCCTGATGCTTGTTCAATGTAATTAAGATTTATGTTGCATTAAAGTCAATTGGGCAATAGCAGAGTCTTTTGTTCTAACCGTGCCAGCTCCGCTGTATCAGTTCTGGGAGTCCTTTATTTACATTGTTATGAAAGGCAGTTTTGGAGAGCAGAATGAATACAAAGCATAACACAGTCTATTTTTAAACAACTTGTCACATTCAAACTAAATAACCTTAATCCAGGGCATAATATGCAATTTCTGACAACACCATAAGCTTTCCAGTAAGACGACAGATTTAGTGACCCAAAAACAAATGAAGAGAATGAAATATATTGCTGTTTGAAAATATTATGAGGAAGAGATGATGGATGCATCTAAAGAACAGCTTCTCAGAAACAAGGTAAAAAGTTCACAAACAGACTCACAATTGCTGAGTAGCAGCCACTTATGTCACCTACCATGGGCAAGAAAATGAAATATTAAAAAAATCAACATCACTTTATAGTTCATATCAAATATTATCAAAAGCCAAACCCATGCACTTGTCCACAGTGCAGTCAATAACCTTTGCTTGAACTGATTGGGTAACTGCAAACTGGGCTGCTCGATGAACACCGTAATCCATCAGCACCAGAACAGGTCTGTGGTGCTCCGTGTGCTTATTGTCTTTATCATTATCATTAAATGAGCTCTGGCCCTTAGCCCCCGTTCCCATGGTTAAGAGACTGCACTGCTGCCTCCCAGCCCTTCACCTGCACGGGCAAAGTGTTGCCTGGGCAAATGACTGCTGGGCAAAAGGTCACCCAGCGCTCATCAAGGACAAAGAGGGTTTACAGTGTTAGTAACAAAGGGAGCCCGACAGCACAGCCCACAAAAACCTCGCTGAGCACAGAAGGTGCTTTTCAAGTGTTATGCCAGCAAAGCACATTTTACCCCAGAACTTGTGGCACCAGTTTGTGCTCTTCCCTTCCATTTCTCCTACACATCACCCTTTTACACGGAGAACGTACACGCAGACATGGACCACAAACCTGGGCATGTCTCTTCCTTCAAGCCACGCGCTGCTGAGGCTCTTGGGGACTTCTTTATTTTTGGGTGTGTTGACCCAAAGTAGCCAGGAACAGCATTCAAGGAAAAACCTCAGCCAAGTGAAATGAAGACCTGTCTTACTGGATCTTTAAATCAGGGTTTTTTTCTTCTTCCCTTGCAAGCACCAATCAATGTGCTGATCACGTTGTGACCTCTCAGTGATAAACATTAAAGTTATTTTCAGGGTCTTATTTTCTAGAGGAACTCATATCTTACATGGCATCAAGTTTTACACCATATTTACATGATTTGTGGTTGCATTTAATTTTTGTGTGTGTGTGTGAGTTTGAAACAGTTTAACTTGTTTCCCCTTCTTCCCTTTTGGCATTTCCCAAGTTGCTTTCAATATAATCAAGCGTTTTTTCAGTTAAGAATGAATCAACCAGAAGAATAGCTTGAACAAATTGCTTGGTTCAGCCACCCTTAGAAAAGGGGATTTTTTTAATTTTTTTTTTTAGTTTTTTTTCTTTTCTTTTCATATGGCTTCACTTAGAAGGAAGGAGAACTTTGGAGCAGAGCAAACACACCATGGGGTGTGGTATCGAGCACGAGGAAACCACGGCCCCACTCTAGCTGGCTGGTCCTGCACAAAGGGCAATTTACTTTCTTGCTCCCTGGGGAAAAGGTTTCTGGTTCATGGGCAGGAGTTGGATTGGGAGGTGCTTGCTCAGCTGATACTCATCAGGTATTGGAGTCGGGCTGCGGCTCCGGGACCACAGATCTGAGATTAGATGGTTTTGGGTCACAACACTTTGCTGAACCTTCCTGGCTTTGGATTCCAATGGGCCCAAAGATTCAAAGCAAATACCAGAGGCAGATTGGAAACATGCAGCACCTATGGGCTACAGAAGTTTTCCAAATAAAACAAAACAATAATATCTAGATTCGTTTCAAATCTGGCCCAAGTGCCCCAAAAGGTCTCCAAAATCCTGGGGTACGTTCTGTGTTATCAAAAAGCCACCCAGAAAGCAACCTCTAGTTGTTATCTGCAGAAAGCTCCCTGAAGTTCCAACAGGATTCTGTTGCTTTCGAGACACAAAAGAAGCAAGAAATTGTTTTCCTCCTGATACCTTCACAGAGTCTTTCCGAGCAGGGTTGCACACACACATCTCACAGTGCACTGGGGAGCTGTGCTCGACCTCAGGGAACAAAGCATTTGCTCCAGGACCCGAACTGGAATATTGCTGTTGTCATCTGGATAATAAAAGGGCAGTATTTAAAATATGTTTTGATTAAAACACCTCGGGACCTGAGCACTAAAGGTATAGAGCCTCAAACTCTCCTCCACCTGAAATGAGGGATATGCAGGAGGAGACGGGATGCAGGCAGGGAATGTCTTAAACTTTCCCAACGAGATTCAGCAGAGCAAATCCAAGTCCCAAATTCAACACCCACCAGCACCAATAAAACCTGCACACCGGGTGCATTAGCTCAAGAGGACACAGCATTTCATGACCCGGGACAAATTTAGGGTGTTAGCAAAAGAAATAAAAATAAAATTGCTCATTCAAAGAGTGGAGTGATACATTCACACCCACCACCAAAAACCAAAGCACTGATTATGCTCCATTTAAACCGAGATGGTGCTGCTCACTCCATACTCTGATTGCCCCCACACAACCCTAAGTAATTTTTTTCCTTTTTTTTTTCCCCCCCCCACACCCAGAGACAGCTTCTTCAAACAGTCAAGTGCATGCAGCTCTTTTGTTTAGCCACCAGGGCACGAAGATAAACTGAATCTGAGATATAAATTAAGAAGTGACTGGAATAAAGCCACAATTGCACTTACATCAAACATGGGATTTTTCTCTTGCTCTTACTCAGGCCATTTCCAGATAATACACTGGCACAGCTGTGGGGCAGGAGCAGATGTTTTCATCTGTTTTGGAGACAAGGGGATGCATATTTTGGCAGCTGTGGGAGCTGCTCTGTGCCAGGTAAAGAAGTTTCCATGGCACCTTTCAGCTTCCCACATCTGCCCCAAGAGAGCAGCCCCAGCGCCCGCCCTGGGCAGGGATGGGAACCCTGAAGAGCTCTCAGAAACACACACACATGTTTAGCTTTGTCTCCTGATGGGAACAGTGGCCAGCCCTGTTCATTGTCCCCACGTGCTCCTGCACACTTAAAGCGTTTAGAAAGATAAAGATGTTGAGGTTGCAGTCCCTTCTTTCCAGAGATGTGCTGGGTTAGGTGTGGCTGTATCCACATGAGTCTGGAAAATGAACACAGACTTCTTTTTCTTCTGTGAATTCAAGCTAGAAACCCTTGCAGTGGTAGAGCCGGAGAGCAGAAGTGATGCTGAACTCCCACTGGAGCCCCCCCCGGAGCATCTGACAGAAATTCAGCATCCTTTTATCTTCAGCACAAGGTAAACTCAAAGCATCACTGCCCAGAAGAGTTGAGCCAGCGGATCCCCTCAAGCTCTGCTTTCTCAGAAAGCACTTGTAAATTAGAGTTTTTTTCCTGCTCAGATAACACAAAATCACCTCTGGGAAGAATCAAGAAATCACCACCTATGGGTTTATTGAGCAGACAGAGACAATCATTGAATCACTAAATGTGCCCCTCTGAATCTCCAGCCTGTTTATCACCACCAGGAGCACCCGCACATCTCAGGAGCACCTCTACAGCAGAAGACAGTGGGCTATTTATTGCAGAAAGATGATGATTTTCTTTCTTTCCAAGCACCCCAAGACACTTCTGTAAGGTAAGCAAGATAACGAAGCACTTATTGCTTCCTTCAGTTTTCAGTCACAGTCTCCCATTTAAACAAGTTTGACATGTTGGATTACAAAATCTCTCGTGAAACATTCAGATCTGACACAAAGTACTTTGGTTTTGATGAATTGCATCTCTGGAGCATGGAAGTACTCAAAGCTAATGCGTCTTATCTGCAATCAGAATTGGCCATTCCAGAGCCAAGATCCCAGAGAGAAGAAAAAATAAAATACTCTTTGTTGTTTTCAATATATAAAAATTGAGAAAACAGCAAGTCAGGACTTGGAGAGCAGCTGAATAACATGGTTTTTTTCTTGATATCTAGAGAAGATCCCAGTAACCCTAAATTAAAAGTGCATATAGAAGTGATATTAAGAGACTTCAAGCAAAAAGAACCCATACATCACAGGCTTTGTGTTTATGTTCTTCTCACACTTGCAGGCATATTCTGTCACTAATGCCCCTTCTGGCAGGATTTTCCCCCTCATTGTTTCCCAGTTTCCTCTGAAGGGGAGCACGAGCTGCCATGTGCAAACCATAAAGCATCCAAGGGACGGGGCCAAGCCCATCACCACACCACAATAATATCACCAACAGATTCCACTTCCACGTTACAAATCAAATTCAACATAAAAATCAAAGTTTTCCTGTTTCCAAGCTCATCCAACGCTGCATTTACATGTCACAATTTCAGAATCTCTAAAAAAATACCCTGTTAAATTCATCTTCCTGTGGTTTTCAAAAGAAATATTTTTCCCCCCATGTAACCCACCCTCCACCCCAAATTTCCTGCATGTAGAAGGCATTTCCTCCACCTTTATAAGAACTACCTTGTTTTCTACACGTTGCTCCACAAGCTTCATCATCTTTTATAAAGGGAGCTCAGGAATACCCTGTCAAACAAATATGAAATCAGCTTCTGGAGCTGTTTCTTTTTCCATTATCTCCATCAACCCTTGACCCGGGCTACATGATGCCACAGGCTTCAAAAGACAGGGAAAAAGCACATCTTGGTGAAAAAAAAAAAACCCAAACCAAACAGCAAAATCCCTTCCATGTGGAAGAAGCCTTGTAAAAACCTAAGGAAAAGCTGTACCAAACCAAACCAAACACGATGTCATTTCATCCCAATGACGGCAGCCTCGCACAAATAAACAGCTACAAACCATGGAGATTAACAAGGTTGTCTGTTTCAAAATGGTTTTCCCCAGCACGAAACACCCAGCGAAACTCCCACGCTGGCCCCAACAGAAGGAAGGGATGGAAGGAGGACGCGGATAATCCTCCTCCCCAACACTCCAAAGGAAACCACGGGGTGAATTCACACCCCCTGAATTGCCCAACCAGCGGTGCATCCAACAATCAGCCTCATTTGGGTTGGAAAAGACGTCCAAGATCGAGTCCAACCATGAACCCACCACTGCCGAGTCCCTAAACCCTGTCCCCCTCTAAATGTCACAGAAAGCTGACCATCTGCAAGCAGGGAGCTGCTGACCCAAGGGAAAAGAAGAGGAAATAAAATCCTGTCTCTTTTAGGTGCAATGAATTTTCAACACCAATGTCAACTTGCAAATACAACACATACATAAAATGTCCTTGTTTTTATTTTCTATTTCAATAAGCAATTTTTAGAACAATCATGTCAATCTTGATTTTGCCCCGTGATGAACCAGGTCACTCCAAATTTCTCTGGGTGCCAACTAAGGCCGTCACCAGCCCGGGAGAGGACAGGACATTTTTTTGCCTCATGAGTTTTTTTTCTTCTTTTTGATAATATGTTTGCAATAAATCTGACAGGAACTTAAGCTCTCACTGCACACTCACAGCACAACTCAAATTCTTTGGAAATCACAACCTTTTGTGAAAGGGCAAGTGCATAACTATGTATTTGAGAGATACAGTCTGTGCCTAACAGGGGGTAGGGAAATATTCTCTCTTCTTCATAGCTAGAAAAGTTCTCTTCTTGGCAGTATTTTTCCTAAAGCATGAAAGTCAATGGTCTGAATTTAAACCCCACAGGGATACAATGTTTTTTACTTATTTGAAACATTCCCTCTGTCCTTCCAACACTGTCCAAGTGTGGTTGTACGGAGGAGGAACTGGACAAATGAAAAGTCAAGTTGTCCCCTGTACAGAGGCTTCTGCTTATCTCCTGTACTAAGGAGCACCCAGAGTCCTCTGAAAGCTCTAATTAAAGTCATTTGGGGATGTCTGGCCTTGTCAAAAGCTAAACTTTACCCTGAGGACTGGGGAAGTTTTGATGCCAAAAGGCTTGGCTCAGTTGGTTAGAGCATAATAATGCTAAGGTCACGAGTTTGATTCCTGTATGGGACACTGACTTCATAGTTGGACTTGATGATCCTTGTGGGTCCTTCCAACTCAGAATACCCTGTGATTCTGTGAGAAGGGTCTCCAGTTCAGCCCCTGATGCTCTCACAGTCATCCTTTGGGAAGAGGTTTCACACAGTGGGAGGGAGGGCTGGGGAAAGCCTGGAGAGCAGCTGATGAGGAGCACAGCAGAAGCAGCAGAACAAGAGCAAAATACATCAAAAGCCAATTGCACTAACGGCAAGAAAGAGCCTTCAAATGTCATAAAGTGACCCTATACATCATGTCAGACCAGCCTTGCAAAGGAGGTATCTTTCTACTTGAGATATCTCCTGGAGGACTGGAGAAGTCAAATCTCATCCTTGTGGAAGGTTCCCACATCAGGGTTGAAATTACAATGGGAAAAAAAGTGGCAACTGAAGTGATTTGAGTCCCAGAGCAGCAGAAACAATACTTTGTTCTCACAAATTGAGACCAGGTAGGTTGGCACGAGGTTTTTGGCAAAGAAATGGTTTAGCCTCAAATTTGAGACCAGAGCAATAGCATTAGATCACATACTCAGACAAGTCATGAGCAGCTGTTTGGCTTTTATTTCACACAAAAGCTCATACTATAAAAGGAATTCCTGGCCCACATTCAGATGCTATATTTGCTCGTAAGCAGTGTTTCTCATTTGAGTCCTGATAATGCAATGGAATCAGTGATGAAAAATTTTTACAGAAGAGATACAGAGAGGAAAAAATTATGTATTTAAAAAAACCCGACACTTGGGGTTTGTTTTTTTGTTAAAATGCCATATTTAGACCATGGGTTTTCACCATGCTAAAGACTTAATTACTGACCTTCTCCTCATTTTATCTGAGCATATAATTAAAAGTGCAAGTGTCTTCTCTCCCCACCGACCTCGGGCAAACACCAGATTGACTGTGTGTAAACAGTTTGCTTTCCCACCCATCTGAGATCCTTCCAACAATGGAATACATAAACTCTTATGAAAAATACAGTTTCCCTTGTACAGATAGAACCAGCACACGCCACAGTCGTATTCACTCCCTAGAAAGAATAAGGTGTTTCCTGTAGCAAGTGTGAATGATCAAAACAATGTAATCCCTTTTATTGCTGTGTACCTGACCTACATTGCACAGCTTCCAGCAGAAATACGCTGAGGCAGCTGCAGTTCAGATTGCCAGATGAGGTCTAAATGGCCACACTTATAAGCTCTAATAAATAAAAGCAATTAATGGCTGACTTAAGAGCAGCATTTGTGTTTTCATATAAAGAACTAGGCTACCAGCCATAATGTTAATCCATGTCAAGGCAGAATCCAATTAACAAGCAGGAGTACGACAGCTAACACAGAGGAACTGACTAAAAAAAAAAACCCAAAAATAAATAAAAAGAAAAACCAGAATAAAATCAACGAGAAGCATCACTTTCAGCTGGACATGGGCAATAATTGCACAAATCTATGAGCAATGCTGTGAAATACAAAAGAATACTCCAGAGTTTAATTACAACTTCCATCAGAAGACAACTCAAAGCTAAGACATCTGGCCACAGAGACATGAGAGCTCCCCTTGGCCATGCCCAACCCAAGGTGACCAGGCTGCAGAGCCCAGAGCTGGGGTGAAGGACCTCTCGCTCCGGGCTGGGGATGTGGGTGCTGAAAGCAGGGTGGCAACGAGACTGAGTATAAAACAGCTGTAGGAAGATCAGGATTACAAAAAAAAAGAGGTTTATCAGCATGTAAAAAACATGTCTGAGACAGCAGAAAGCCTGCTGACACTTCTCTGGCACGTGCCATGGCTCGGAGGGGGGAACAGGAGCAATTAGTGAGAGGGCACGAGCCAACACTCACAAATCTGCAAAGGCAAACTCAGTTACAGCCCCTTTCTGCTGTGTTTGGGGTCTGCTCTGGCCCAGAATTCAGTGGCAATGGTCATTCCTATCAAAGTGAAAAGAGGAGGTGATCTATTGCTCACACACCTGTTCAGTAACAGCTTCAATTTAGGGCCAGTGCGTTGCACACAAAGCTGCTCCCAAACCCACAGCCCAGCCTGGTGGGATGGGAGGCGAGTCGTGGAGCCCTGTAAGCGAATGTTAAACTCCCAGTTCCCCAACTGAACGCTAATTTGTGCAACCGTGGCTCATTTGCCAACTCAGTGCCTCTCATTTGATGGCCAGGCTGGTTTATTTGGCCGTGCCAGGCTCACCAGTCATGCAAACAGCTCAAAAAGCCACAATGAAGTGACTGACTTTGCTCAGTTGCTTAATTCACGACCATTCACACAAATGCATCTGTCAGAGGTGCTCAGACCACTTTCAGCTCCAGAGTTTCGGTCGTCTATAAAGCAATAGGTTTATAAAACTTTTGATATGACAGCTAAACATATTCTTTCCCATTTTAAAGTAAGAAAGCAGGACCAATAGGATAGAAAGGCAGCAGTGTGGGAGATGTTCACTTTTTTAATAGCGAAAAGCATCTTGAAGATCAAACTGAAAACTTACATTATTTCTGACAATCCCAAAGGTGCAAATTTTCACCTGCAGATACTTGAATTTTGTCATCTGTGCATTTTAAAGATCAGCTAAACAAATGCTGAATTGACAATTTAACTTATCAAATGATATCCAGGAAAGGTTCAAAGGTTTAGCAGAGATGAGGTATTGTTGTTCTTTAAGCACTGAGATGAGATGAAAAGGAGGAGGTAATTACTCTGTGCAAAGCTATCCAATATGTTACTAACTTTGGATACGACCATCAGTTTCCACTTGTATTTTAAAGAGTCCAAGTTTGAGAAAAACTGTACAAAACATGGTGAAAGAAGGAAACCAGGACAGGGAAATATGAAAGGGAGAGACAAGAAGGGTCTGACTTGCTTTTGTTTTGGTGTTAAGGACAAGTGCAGTGGTGAGATCAGATGGACCAACACTGCAGATGCCCGGCGTGGGAGAGACAGCACTTCCTTTTGGCACAGCAAGGGACAAAAGATTTGCCAAGCAGAATCAATGAGTAAGACATCACTTCCAAAATATGTCAATTTTCGACTTGGTTGAAGCATTTTATCATTTTATGAGCCCCTTTGTGCATAGACCACTATTTCATGTGCTCCAGACTTACAAAGACTTTTGCTAACTCTCCAAGTCTGTCTTGTTCTTGAAAGTCAGTAAAAACCGGCAGGTTTCTCCCCAAATTGAAGCAGCAAGGTTGGCCTTCATCTTACATTGATTAATTCACAATGCCTATTGCTGTGGCTTGCCAAGCTTTTAACTCAAATCAGCCCTGGGTTGAAAATGCAACACAATAAGTCAAATCTCTTGCTTTCAATTTTGCTTTCTGGATTCCAGGATACACTTTTACACTATTGATATACTGGATGTAATTTCACCTGAGGATCTAAAAGTATTTCAAGTAGAAACCCTGAGAGTCTTGTACGGATGTAGATATATTGCCACTGAAGTCTGAAATGGAGACAAATGAAGCCTTTGGAAGGGCAGTTATCCACATATTCAAGTGTAACAGATGGAAATTAACACTGAAACCAGGGGGGGAAAAAAGGAGAAAGCATGCTGGTAGAGGTCACAGCCTTATAATGGTTTCAAACCACTGTTTCAGGTGGTGTTTTTCTGCCCACTGACGAAAAGAATTTGGGCATATCTGGCTCGTTCTTCCAAGATTTGGGTCGGTGTCATTTGATTTTTAATCAATATCCATAATCAGCCTTTCAGCATTTGGTGCTTCCATAGCTGAACGATGCACAGGGACAGGAGTTGGAGGGATTTAGGGAGTAATGAGCAACGAAGCCCAGGCTGAAGGTGAAACCAAATCCCAACATTTCCACTCTTTGTAGGGTTTAGAAAACATTCCAAGAATTCCCACCCTAAGAGGAGAAATACCTATAGATCTGACAGGGTTCTACAGAAACAAGAATGGGTCTGTAGAAATAATGTAAGAACTTAAAACACTGGTATTTCCCTCCCGCCCCAACAACTATTCAACAGCCTCAGAATCCACTCTGGGTTTGGATTTTCCTGGTAATTAGAAAGCCCACAAAGCCAGAGCAAAATCCCAAAGCACATTTTTGCAACCACATCTCCACGTTCTCTTAGTGCCACACTCAGTCAGCTCCATCCCCTGTGGGGTGGAGCAACGCTGCCATAGGGCACACAGTGGGTACGTCACACCACACAGTCCTCTGCCAGTTGGGGAAAAATGACCCCAAATTAATCTGACACAGAGAAATGACATCTCCTCAACCGGTGAGCATGAAATTCTTCCCCCAGGGGTACTGCCCTGAGTCCTCGGGCAGCATCTCCTTGCACAAAGGAACCTCTCATGGGAGCCTCGGGTCGTGCTGGACGTCACTGCCACACACAGAGGAGTAAGTGGTTGCACAGCCCCATAAGCAGGAAGCCCACTGGAACCAGGGCTGAAAATTTCCCTTAAACCAGCATTTTCTTTGGGAGGGAGAAGTTCCCTCACCCCGAGGCAGAGGTGCAATAACCCACGTTTCCCGGGTGAAAGCTACAAAAAATGACATCTGGTTTCTGCACAGCTTGGCTGTCAAACCTCTCTCTTGCTGATGTTTCTGTTTCTTATCTTTCCTTCTTGTGTTTGGAGTTCAAACAAGTTCCAGCTGAGTGAAGGAGCTGGGTGCTGCTGGGGTCAGCCCTGATGGCCCCCCTGCACCCCCAATCCCTGGCAGGGAACTCACCATGGCACCTTCCCCGTGGCCAGTGTGGTGCTGGGCACCATCCAACGTGCCACGAGCCTCCCCTAAGCCCTGGCATCACTGCATCTCTGTTTTCCTCAGAAGTGACCCATAGTCTTGCTCTCAGAGACGAAAAAGAATCCCACTCCTAGTCACAACTCTGTCTTTTCTCTCCTTTCCACAGCTCTCTCTAAGCCCCTCCTGCTGCTGACAAAGGCGATTTCCCACCTTGATTTTCTTCTGGCACTGTTGAGTTATACGTGTTTACATTTGCTGCAATACCATAAAGCAGAGTAAATTTTGCACTCTGCCTGAATCCATATAATAATAAATCAGATCTTCCAAGAAACTATATGTCACTTGTATAAAACTGGAATGCCTAAAAAAAACCACAACCCCAAATTATTGCAGCTGCTTCCCCCCTCCCTCCAGCAACTGCTCAGCCACCTCTGAAAGCTGTTATTGCTCTGACTGACAGGGGGACATCAACAGCCCAACACAGGCTGATGGATTGGCAGCCACCTTCCTTTTGAATCTGACTTTGCTTGCTAAACCATTTAAAACATGTCAAACAAATACCACAGTTCAGCAGTTCCCTGTGAAACTTCTGCCAACTCCTTTCCCTCTGGAGAAGGCAATTACCTAATTTGTAGGGGTTGGGGAACAAATGCCGAATTTCTTTTCCGTAATCATTTATTAATTGTTCTCACATTGAACGTTTTACTTTGGTAAAATAAATAAGATCCAGCCCTTACTCATATTGGGGCAAGAAAAATTCATTCTGCAGAAGTAGAGCTGCCCAGGGCACGAGCCAGCTCTCACTTGCCCACAAACTGAATGGGAAACTGTAGAAAGCAGTTAAGAATAAGAGTATGTTTACAACGGAAAAAGAAAAGAAAAATAGTCCCAGATTACAGAAATTCAGCGCAGTTCACTCAGAATTTATTGTGTTATTACTGTTATAGCAACCAGGAGAATTTTATATGTTTTTATATGCTTTGCAGAGTGCACACGCACAAGGCTCCTGTTCCAAAGACACTGCTATTGGATATAGAGACACAGCAACAAAAATGAGTTTCAGTGGGGAACGGAGGTTATAAAGAAGAGCATAAACAACAACTAGAGTATGATCATAAATCTCCCATGGTCATTTACTCCAGCAGTAGTGACTCAGGTTTATTGCACCATTTTACAACCACGAAAGGAGAATTCACTCAATGGTGTAGATGCCACCTCTCTTTTTTTTCCAGTTCTCAAATCATGAAAAAAGCGCCTTTGAAATTTCAGAGGTGTGAGTTTTGCCTGAAAGGGCAGAGTTTGATGCTTATGGGAGGAGTGATTTTGTGCCTTTAATAAAAAAATAAATTTTTTTTAAGCTACAGCAGGAAATTGCAAGAAACCAAAATAAACGGGACACTTGACAATCACTAGAAAATATTTACACTGATATAACTATAACTACCCAAAGGAAACAAACAGATGCCAGAAACACAACTTAAGTTGATGGAACAAGAAATAAACACAAGAATAATGGACGGGTCCAGCCCCAAACCCTCAAGCACGTACGTGGAGCAGTCCCTTCTCCTCCAGCACTGCTGCTGCCCTGCCACCTCCCAATGGGATCCGCTGGGGACATGCCCTGGGACCTGTGAATGCCGCTATTCAAGCCACTGAAAACCTCAAAATTTGGCTGTAAGTTGCATGAGATTAGATTTTATATTAAGTTTTTCCACTGAAAGGGTGGCCAGGCATCGGAACTCCATTTTCAGGCAGCAGAACAGCTGCCCAGGGAAGTGGTGGAATTGCCACCCTTGGAAATGTTCAAAAGGTGTGTGGATGTGGCACTTTGGGATACGGTTCACTGGTGGCCTTGGCAGTGCTGGGTTAATGCTTGGACTCAGTCTCAGAGCTCCTTCCCAACCACAATGATTCTACAATTCCAGATTCTAAAGCATTTGGTCATTTGAGGAAGTGATGACGGAGCCCAGGAGAGAGAGAAGCAGCTCATGGGGACGCTGAGCAGCACTATGGGAATTATAACCATTATTAAGGGCGTAAAATACTCGCTTTTGAGCAATTGCAAATGCAGTGCTGCTTCCTCGTTTCCATGTGGCTGCACTGATGGTGCTGGGGAATCACAGGCTAGGCCAACTGGTCCAACCTCCCTGTTCAAAAGTAGGGACATCCCAGAGCACGTGGCACAGGACTGAGTCCGGGCAGTTTTGGAACACCTCCAGTGAGGGAGACTCCACAGCCTCTCTGGGCAACCTCTTCAGTCCTCAGTCACTTCACAGTAAGGAAATTCTTCCTCCTGTTCATGAGGACCTTCCTGAGCATCACTTTTTGCCAGTTGCCTCTTATTCTATTAGTTGGTACCACCAAGAAGACTCTGGCTCCATCCTCTCGACACTCTCCCTTCAGACACTTACATACATTTATGCTTATATACGCTGAAATAAAGCATTTTATAGGGCCACAAAGAACTACAGCTCACCCCTGAATCAACCCACACAAACCCCGAGGGCTTCATTTACACCAAAATCCAAACCTGAATCTGTTTTAATGGATGTTTAAGCAGAATCACTGTGAGGACCTGAAAAATGGCCGAGATGCTTCATTCTTGGAGTGCTGCTGCCCCTGCCCACGGTGTAAGAGGCAATTAACACCCACACCGAGCACGGCACAGACTGGCAGTGTCTCTGGGTTTAGCTCTTGCTGACAGTGGATGAAATCCAGATTTGTGGCTGTGCATCCAGAAATCGCAGTTGGCATCAGGAGCCCGGGGGATTGCACCCTGCAGTCGGGTTAAAACCCTGTTACAGAGAGGACACTGAGCCACCCCTCTGGATGGAGCCCCTGTCCCAGCACTGAGCATTCTTTGTTTTGCTTGTGTAGTTGAATTTTACTCCCTGGTTTTGCTCTGCTGGCTCGCTCTGGAAGCTTTGAAGAAGCTGTTACGTCTCAGACATGCACTTTGCAAAGCCTTGCCCAGCGAGAAGGCAGAGCCCTTTCAGCAGGTCCCTCAGCCACTGGGGTCACGTGCACGGAGCAAGAGCCAGCAGAAGAAATTAATTCAGCACATAAAGAACAAAGGATATTGGGGCTGCCAAGAGAAATACTAACTTTTCTCAAATGTGAGCCTGTTTAACATTGGTTTAACCATATTCATTTGCATACAATGCGCATATTGCACAAAACCAGTGAGCTAACTACAAAGTGCATAATTTCACAAAGCGAACAATGTCAGGGCACAAAAGTGGTTTATTCATTGTGTGACTTCAGGTATTTGAGTCCCCACAAAGCAGGATCAAAAACCCCTGGAGGACTCTCAGGTCCCAACTAATCCCAGACACAAACCCATGCTGAGCACAGGTAGCAGCTCTGTCATCCATCTCTCCTCACTCCACAGGCTCCACATCCCTGAAAATGCCACAGCCCATTTGGAAACACCTCGTATGAAAGACGCCTGACATGTTCTCACCCATGTCCTCCTTTGCAGCAGCCCCAGACCCGCCATTGTGCCGCACCGATCCCCAGCTCAGCCGTATCCCAACCTCTGCCTTCGCCGATTACCCCGACCCGCAGAGCGGGGAGATTTGATCCTCCCCTGAAATGCTTCCAAGCCAAAGCCCAGCTGCCAAGAAAAAGTCCACATTCCTCAGTTTCTATCACCCTTGGCCATACGTTGGGTTGGCTCTCCAATCTCAATAGAAATGTGTAAGTGTTTGAACGTAAGCGCATGTTCGTCCCTGGAGAGGAACCTGCCTTGCCCTACGACCACTGCACCCCAGGGAGCCCCTTTTCCTCACGGGGAGCTGGAGATTTGCAGATTAATGCCACCAAATCAGCTCTTTCCAACCTGGCAGCATCGTTTTTCTACATAAAACCAAAGACCTGTTTCTAGACATGCTCCACCACTTCTTCCCTCCCTTCTAGAAAAACACACAGCAAATTTCAAGTGACCTGCATAGATATTTTTTTTTCAGCCCAGTTGGACTTTGGACACACTGAATGTCCCAGTACATGTTCAGAAAAAAAAAATTGTTGGTAGCTCAAGTCCAACTGGGTCCTCATTTTGACCAAACATTGGCAACACTCCTCTGTTCCTCCTCCTCCAAACGCCTTGGACAAAGATGCCAAAGGAAAAGAGCTCAACTTGTGCCTCCTAACACAGATGGTTTCCAAGAGAGAGCCACGTACGAGCAACATATGCAAAACTACTATAAGACTTCGACTTCCACAGCATCCTAAACAGCTGTCTGCCCAGAATAAACAAATATTTGTCTTGTTTTATGTCCAGCAACACATTTTATCCAAGGGATCTACTGTGGCGACTCCTGGGAAGGAGGAGTAGTGCTGGGGAGATGGGGAGGGAGCTGGGATCATGCCCTGTGGAAAAGGTCAGGATCTCCTCCGTGCCCTAAGTTGTACATCTGGGTCTAAATGTGTAATACAGTACATGTTCAGCTAGTTATCAACTCAAAAACAAGGAAACAAAAAACACACCCTTAGATTTAAAGTACCTGGGGTGTATTTGGGCTGCCTGGTGAAGAAAGACGTCATTTTCCAAGTACTGGCTTTAAAATCTCACTCCCTCCAAAAGCAAAAAATGAATTTTTTTTAACGCAAACATCCCAATCTTTCCCATAAAGATCCCAACTTCACTAACTTAAGGAGCACAGGCCACTGCAGCCGTGGAGTGCTCAGCACATCAGGAATTTCTTCATGCCCTGGACAAGGGGTTTGTACCAAAAGAACTGGCAGCATCTCCATGAAAATGAAATGTGCTCCTTCCTTTCTTATGCCACACGCAGCCTCCCCCACTAAGTTTCAAATGGTTTTTTAATCTAGTTATTAAATGGAGCATCTTTTTTATCTTAGAAAAGAAGTTTTATTTGTTTATTTGTTTATGATTTCTTTTAGAGCCAATGTAAGAGGTCTAATAAATTCCAGATGACATTCAGAGTGTTTTGTTTTTCAATTTTTGTAGTCTTTTCTTTTGAAATTAACTGAAAGGAGCACGTAAAGATCACAGGAAAATGTAGTGATCTTTAAATCCCCAGAAGAGATGGTATTAATTGTCATGGCAGGATCTGTTGTACAAGATTTAATATTGGCTTTATTGTTATTTTTCAACATGTCCCACAATACTCACTCGTTCTTACTGTGACACTGATAGAAAATGTGGTAATAGGAATTGTATCAGTCACACCCAAAGGTTTTTCCAGTTCAGCAGTTGTGGCCATGAGTTTGATTTTCTGACATTGCCCACAGTTCCAAGGAACCAACACAACTCCCAGAAGAAGGAATATGCTGCATCTCAAAGCCAGTCAGGTTTTAGCCCAACACTTGTTATCCTTAACCTAAACAATTTGGTGACCCAGGAGCATGGAGGAACCTCTTCCCATCAGGTCTCCTGGACAAGGAAGGTCTCTGCTTGGTGGCCAACTGGCTTTTAAGATTGCACCATGCACATTAATGCAACCAGGCTGAAGCTGAGGACCAAACGCTGGAGGCTTGGAAATATAATATTAATAATAAAAAAAAATATTTGCCTACCCTGTTGCTCTGCCTGTGAACAGACTACAAAGGCTTTTCTTGCTCAGAACTGCTGGTTTCCCAGCATTCACAAAGTCTGGCCTCAGCTGTAGCTACTTCAAAGGCAATAGATATGGCTCAGAGAGAAAACAAAATTGGAAAGAAAAACGACGCTGGCATTTCAGCAAAATACTGGTCACTTAGTGAGGAATCCTTGGGATCTCTGAATTAATTTCAGATTGCTTGAAATTTATCTCCCTGCATCTTTTTGATGCATCCCATTTTCTGCTGTGACTCTCTCCACATGATAGTTCTGTCTCCACAATCCCTGGAAATTAAAAAACAAAATCAGCTGCCTTTTCCCAGCCATGTAAATTATAACCCAAATAAAATGAAACTTTGTACATTCAATTAAGCAAAGAGTTATCATAAAATTAACGCTGGCGCAGTTCCAGATCTCCTTCCAGGACAAGGACACAGGTAGACATTGGGAACACTGGAACGAGCAGCTCCTGACCCTGGGGGACTGCTCACGAATCTCAGTTCCACTTTCCCTGTGCAAACAGAGGGTCTCACTTAATTGGGGTTTGGGTACAAACCTGGGTTGTGCCAGTTTTACTTCACTCTTTTTTAAAAAATCAAAACTAACTGAATTTCTTTTCCAATTCCTATTTGCTTTTTCATCTCGTAAGAGCAACAACTGCAGCAGCACAATCAACACAGGAGCTTTGGATTCATCTCTTGGCAAAGCATCTCCATGAACAGTTCCCATTTTGGTGAGTGGTTCAGACCAATTGCTTCCATGCCCATACCTTAAACCAGGGGCATAACCAAGGATCTAAGCAGGCACCCTCCAAGTCTTTCACATCTGTAATAGCCCCAAGCTATTAAAAGTCAACAGGAGAAGATTTAAGATGAGCCTTCGGATCACCCCGGCCATGTGTTTGCTGTCTGCTCCAGAGATGAGGCTCAGCAGCCTCAGATACCCCCTCCTGGGCTGTACAGATGACAACCAAACCCTCTCCCAAGGGTGTTCTGGTTCCACCCAGCCGGGTGGCAGAACAGACGACGCCTGGGGAGGGGGTGGTTGGTCCAGGCCAGGGAGAGGAGGAATCCTGGGACCTATCAAGGACACAGTTTGAGGAAGTAGCTCAAAGTTTGCCAAATTCCTCCAAAATTGCATGCAGCAGGTAAGAAAGCTGACGGAGTCAAATAACTGCACAGATTAATTTCCTGCTCTGTGGCGGAGATGGTGCTGACTGGCCAGGTTTAGGGAAACAATGAGCACGTCAGCTAGGTCATAAATTGGTTTAAATGCTAGAAAAATTATCTGTTGGCTGGCAGGGCTTAAGGCACAACAAGCTGTCTGGTGGGGATTCAAATTAATCACGCTCGAACCCGGACGGGGAGCTCAAAGCTCAGCAGCGCACGCAGAGCCACCAGGAAAAGCCCAGACTCCACCAACCTGCACGAGCAGCACAGGGCACCGGCCCCGAGCATTTTAAACAGGTAAATGGTGTTTTCATCACTGTTAGGATGAAAGCCATTACCTTGAGCTTGCAAGTTGCCAAGGAGAAGATGATGGCAGGGAATCGAGGAGCCCTCGCACGTGAGTTCAGATGGGGCAAGAAGAGGCGCCAAAGCCTGACCTGCAGTGCCTTTCCTGACTTACAATTTATGACAGTTAAACCAGCAATAACCAATTAATTCCTTGTTTGGCTTGGAGAATTACCATTTCAGCTCCTTTTGCATGCTGGGACAGCTCTCTCTCCCAGTGCTACACAGGCACAGCCACAAATCCTGTCTCAGAATTAACCCAGAACATTCACGAAGCCCAAATTACTGCATTATTCCTTGCATTGTGGCATGTTTAATCTCTGAACGTACTGCGGAACGCAGACATTAAGTTGCTGTTTAATCACTGCTACTTACAGAACTTACTTTACGGTTAGACACTTCTATTTGACTACAGTAGAAAGCATTAACTGTGCCAAATGAACGTTTTACTTAAAAAAATAAAGATATATAAAGAACGAAACAGCCCCACTTTTCAACAGAGGTTAAATTCTTGGCATTTCCAGAGAGCTTTTCATGGGAAGAGATCAAAGAATATTTATATTCTTCTTATTATTCATATTTTACAGATAGGGTATCCAACTCTCCAACATTTCAGAAGTTTACCCAATAACAGCAGTTATGACCAGGAATAATGTCAAGTTTTGGGGTTTCCCGTTCAAAAGGCTGGGTACCAGCTGGAGTGCTTGTACTGGTCTGTTTACCCTCTAAATGCTCTGTTGCTGGGTAACTTTAAGAACCACTTACCTCTTCCCCACCAACTAAACTCTAGACACAAGAGAATTTGGAAGCAAGCAAATTACTCCCTTGTGTTCAGTATTCTGCAACTACTTTCATTTTTTATACTCTAATCTGATCGATGAAAACCAAGGGCAATAGTTTAGGGGAAAAAAAACACGCAGTGTTTTTATATTCCACACCTGTATGTGAAATAACTCTGTATCGTTCTGCTAATTTGACAGCGTCGTGATGCTGCCTCTGTAATTCAAAACATCTCTAAAGGGCCAGCATTGATTCAGGCTGTGCTTCTGCCATAGGAAACTGAGACCAGACAACCATCAGCATGTCCTGATAATGGACAGAAAGTGTTTACCAGGGAATGTTTTGTCTTAAAAAGTAATTAGTTGAGAATCCAAAGGCAATCGTTTACATTTTCTGTAAATTCTGAAGGAAATTTATCCTTTTCAGCTCAAAAGAACGTGAGCAGCACATGGGGCTGCTCGGCGCGTTTTCATAAGATGACCACATTGAATTGATTTCTGGCATCAAGGCCCCAAAAGCTCCAGCACCAAACATGCTTCCACATTTTTTCCTCCCTAGTAACAAAGACGGACAGTGACAAACATCCATTCTGCATGAGGTACACATTAGAAAAAAAAAATAAAAAAGAATTTATCTGGACTTAATTGAAACTTGTCTTCATACCAACATGAAGCACTGCCTTGAGAACAGGACTCTTTACTAAGACTATTTTTCTTTTTACCTTCAACTGATTATGGTTGCCTTGCTTTTCGAAGACTAGCTTCAAGCCAGATGTGTCTCCACATCAGCTTATCTGCTGCTTTCAACTTCCATCAGCCCCTGTTTTTACTCAAACAGGAAAGAATACAGAATGTTCTAGTTAAAGTCTATTTTTGAATATAATAAAGCTATGCGAGCCCATTTCCATTTTCTGGTGTCTCCAACAAACAGACTACCCAAGTTCATTAGGATGACAGTTTCTTGGCAATCGAGTCATTTTTCATTGTGTCTATAAGAACTTATTTCATTAATCCCTTGGCTCTCTCACAAAACCCCATTCTCAGCACCAAACAAAAGGATGCACATCCTGTCATCAGGTCCACACACCTTGGGCACCTTTTTTTTCCCTCATGTGTTGCTAAGGGTGGTGGGAAGAAGTCAAACAAAGGAAGACCTACAGGTCAGCCTAGGCAGGTCTTCAGCCTCACCTTCCCCTGCGCTCTGCCTCGTCAGTAACCTAATGAGGGTTGGGGTTTGCTTTATTGGGTTGGGTTGGTTCTTTTGGCTTGTTTTGTGTGCTGGATTGTTTTTTGTTGCAGAGTGGGGGAGCAACACACACGCTTTTAAATCCCCCCAGCCCCTTTTTCTTTAGCTATCCACCTTGGAATCTCTTTTAGAAGACAAAGCTGCAATACGCTACACCAAACGATAAGGAAGATTTTCTGGAGCTATCTCAGACAGTTTAGCCCACGGTCTGCGCGCTGTAATCATCAGATTGCACATTTTGGTGCTATTGCACGGCCCTGCCTGCACATCACGGGTTTATCTGGGCGGATTTTGGGGAAAGGTTTGGTGCAGAGCCAGCAAGGGGCGCCCACGACTGGGTGGGACTGGGAGCCCTGGCAGCGACAGCGGCTCCTTCTGCTGAGCCAAGCACAAAACAGGGCACAAGAGCAACGGAAATGACAACTGCTTAATATTAAATAGTAATAAATACACTCATATTAACCACAGTAAGAGATATTAATGCGTACATGTGCTCACCATACAAGCAGGCCCTACAAAAGCAGCACTCCCTGCCCCAGCACTGGGCAGGAGCCAAAGCACTAAGTGGCTCCTGGGTGGGCACTGAGGATGCTCAGAGGCTCACACCACCTCCAGCATCCTCATCTGGGGGTCTCCCACTCACCTGGGCTTTGCAAACAGTGTCCCTTTGCTTTCAGGAGGTTTTATACTTAACTCGTAACTTGAAAATCCAACACTCTGGACCTTCCCACATCCTTTGGGAGCACACCCTGTCCTTGCCTTCCCACCCCATCCAGCAGCACAGCTGTTCCCTCTCCCTGGCAAAACTCACCAGCCCAGTCCACTCTGCTCATGGTGGAGTCACCTCCTCATTATCGCTTGGAGCTGATTACTCATTTCCAGCCACACAGAGAGCGCAAAAGTCAATGAATGCATTTAATGCCTGGTTTCTTTCAGTGCCCCTCAAAAGCCACCGAGGTGGCACTGCCAGCCCTGAAGAGCTGGGTGACTCCAAAGCTGTCATGGCCTTGTTGCTCCTCACCACCATGTGACTGACTGTTAAACCAGAGGGATGTGTGGCCTTTGAAAACGTATTTAAGCAGAACATCCAACTTTAGCACAGGATCAAAGTAACTTCTCAACCCAACCTCCAGGGCACAAACTCTCATATACATGGGAACTCCTCCTTTCAGAGCAAAGGACAAAAATAGTGGATAAACCACTGAAAACTGATCTTGCTTCAGTGCCAATTCCCATCAAACAGGGAATGTTGCACGCAGGAAAACCTGGTCTTAATGCCAACCATCAACCACCACTGTCTGACACACAAAGCCAGGAATGAACTAATCCAACACAGAAAGGCACCAATAAAACAAGGTCCTGCTACGTTTCCCCAGCAGAACATGAGCCAGGAGGGACTTCAAAGGAAAACCCTCCTTGCACAACACGGGCAGAGCCCAACCAATGTTGTGATGACTCAGAAAATCCTGAGTGCCACCATCCAAAAAATATTCTGAGGCTGCCCTGGCTGGGAGCAGGGAGGCTGGAAAGCCCTGCCTGGGACACGAGGCCAGGCAGGGATCACACAGGATTAGGCACAGGAGGCTGGCAGCACCAGGGGGTGACAAGGAAAACCAGAAAGAGGAGTTTGTGCATACCCTCATCATCAATAGGAAGCACAAGAGCTCCATTCTTTTTTTTTTTAATCAGCTGGTACAAATTCATCTCTAATCTATAACGTTATAAACCAGAGGACCCCTGAGAAAACCTTAAATAGACTTTGTAGTACAAATACTTTACCTGCTGCTGCTCACTGCTAGAACACACATCAGCACAGAACCAGGCAGCACTAATCTCTTAAGATTTCTTGGAAGAAAGCTTTATATGCACAAGTACGATCTCACTGGGAGCAAAAAAGACTCATAAAACTGGGCTTTGCAAAGGATATCTGCTTAGAGACACGGCCTGTCCTCTTCCAGACCACCAGCCACAGGCAGTGTACCCTTTCCTGATGAGGTCTGAGCACGTCAGATTTAGTCCTGTGGCCATGAGACAAGGGAAAGGGGATTAAATTTTCTTCCCTCAAGCTGGGAGGGAAACATCCCTTTCGAAACGTTATTGAAATAATAAAACATCTCAATAACCATACAGCTGTGGAGCAGCAGTGCTAGGAGTACACACCACGTTAAAGACCCTGCTAGAATTTTACGAGTCTGCTAAAAAACAGAACCCCAAATCCTCTGCAAGCCCAAAACACGCAGACACGCACACACAGAGCAACAGCTGGCTTAGGAAAAACAGGGAAATCACACTGGTGGAAAACGTCCAGCTGATACCACCAGCACGGCCACACAGCCCTTCAGGCTGACGTGCAACTAACGTGTGGCACCAGCAAACAGGGACATCCCACTGGCACAAAGAGGCACAAAATCTCACAGCTCCAGGCTCAGAGGGATGGCTTTTTGCTTTTTTCTTTTATTTTTTAAATTTAATTATTTTGGTAGGTGCGTCCTAAGGACAACAACCACGCCTGGTGCTGTAGGAACCCAGAACCAAGACTCAGTCATGGTGGTCCCCAAAGCCTCACAAGCTCCTTGTTTCACAGGTGATCCACACCAAGGAGGGGAGAGCAGCCCTTCCTCTTCTGCTTCAAAACACACCCAGACCCAGAGTCCCATCGGGGCCAAGTGAGAGCGGGTTATTTCGGCNCCTAAGGACAACAACCACGCCTGGTGCTGTAGGAACCCAGAACCAAGACTCAGTCATGGTGGTCCCCAAAGCCTCACAAGCTCCTTGTTTCACAGGTGATCCACACCAAGGAGGGGAGAGCAGCCCTTCCTCTTCTGCTTCAAAACACACCCAGACCCAGAGTCCCATCGGGGCCAAGTGAGAGCGGGTTATTTCGGCAGGGTTATTTCTGCCCGTGCCCTGGGAGGGACTCCCCTGGTGGGGAAGAGCTTCTCTCCAGCAGCTTTGCCATGATTCCCGATGCGCTTGTTGGCCACTGGTGGTGACATCTGCTGTGATCCCCCGGGGGAGGCTGGTGAGGAAGTGAGGAGCTGCAGATGCCTCTGCATCCATCCTCCACCTCAAAGGTTTTAAACAAAAGAGAAAGGGTGGTCTCAGCCCCGGGATTAGCAAGCAGCAGGGAGGTCCCTCTTCCAAGCTGGGCAGATAACAGCTCCATTGCCGTGATTTCTCAAATCATTGCAGCCAAATACTTGCAAAACAAGAGCTGAACCTCCCTGGGGTGGGACAGGAAGGCAGGCAGGGCCAAGCAGGGCGTTTTTGCACCGTGCCCATGCAGAGAAATCCCTGCCCTCACCCAGGGCCTGTGAGCAGCCAAACTTCATTGCACCAGGGAGACACTGAGCAGAGTGGAGAAGAGGGTCGAGACCAGGAGCTCATCGAGTTGCTTTCATTGCTTCCAGCCCACACTCCAGAGTTCTGCTTTCTGCAAATGCATGGAGATGTCCCAGTGGGAAAGGACGAGGTCTGGGGGCAGGCTGGGGAACTGCTGAACCTCCCGAGCAAGGACACCCACCCTCTGTTTGACCTGGAAACCCTCTGGCTTCACAGGTGCCATGAGTATTTCAGACACTCAAGGGCTGCCGGTGCCTCCAGTTGCGTTACAAGGGTGAGTTCTGCACAGGACAAAGTCTGATGCCTCCCACCCCACCATCCCTCATACTGATCCAGCACAGATGAGGTGCAGGCAGGAGTGCTGCAGAGACCTGTCCTGCTGGGGAGGAAATGAAAGAAAACCAGAAAAAACACATTGTGCTTTTATTTAAGTGGGAGAGGGAAAAAAAGAGAGAACAGAAAAAAACTTAAATATACAAACGCACCACACACACGCACATATTATGTTGCAAGAAGTTCTATACTTTACTCCAGTCAGAGTTTGTAGCTAGAATAGTTTGGTCCACAGGACAAAGATATCCCTATCACGTTTTAAACAGGGTTTCCAATCCACTGGGCACCCAGCAGTTACTGCTGGGGCTCGGCACTGCCCAGGTGATGGGCAGAAACCCACCACACGCTCACATTCTCATGGGTTCAGGGAGTGCAGATCTGTTCCCCTGGTGCTTGAATGAAGAAGTGGTGCCTGCTCACCTGCACACATCCCACCTGGAAAAATAAGAGGTGCAGCCCAAGCAGATGAGCCAGTCTGATTTTCCTGCACCCACCCCTGCCATAACACCCACCCCTGGAGGCAAACAAGGAGCCCCAGCATCGCCTTGAGGCAGAGCAGGAAAGCACAGCCTGGTGGGAGACCCAGAGCTGGAAACAACGGGCAGGACAACAGTAAATTTTAGGACTTGGAAGCCCCAGGGGACTTGGATTCCCCATGTGGAGCCACGTGCAGGATGACCATGGCTGCAGCAGCCAGAGCTTTCCATAAGATCTCCAGCCACCGCTTCCAAGATAAAACTGAATCCCAGCAAATTCATTTCCTGGCACGATTTTGTGGGAAAATAATAGCATTTCCTTTCCAGCTTTATTGAAAAGCAAATTCAAACTCAAGAGTAACAAATAAACCAAAAACATTCATGGCTCTGGAACAACCTGCATCTCCTCTACCTTTATCAACCTTACAGCTGTTTGTCTGCTTTGACCGTGATATGTATTTCTAAAAAGCAAAAACAACAAAAAAAGAGATGAAACACAATGAAACTCAGTGATTTATGGTCCCATAAAGGTTCCAGTTAAAAGTCTGTAAATCCTTTGTAGAAACATGCAAAAAAAAAAAAAAAAAAAAAAAAAAAAAGAAAAAAAGGAAGACCATTCAAGTGGGAAAAGTTTTCTAATATCCCATTTTCCTCTTAGCTCAGCAAACATTTCTACTGAAAGGATTTACTGAAACATCAGATGTCGTCTTGGCAAAAAAAACAAACCAAAAACCAAATTACTCCAAAGTCCATATTTTTCAAGGGAAATTACCAAATGCCTGTATTTTTCAAGGGTCTCCCCCCTTCAGCACTCGGGTACTGGAAACCTGAACACATCTCTTTGTGAATTGAAAAGCCCAGGACAGCACTGGCTTTCACTTCTTGTATCCCCTGGGATGCAGAGAACAGAAGGGCAAAACAGAGACTTTCCGCTAAATTTTGTTGCAAATCTCATCTTGACAAATAAACAGTTAATATCTCCACAATCCAGATCCCGTTGGCACAGACTGTATTCTATATCATACAAAGTCAACTTAAAGTGCCTCTCTGAAGCTGCAGAAAGGCTCCTTATTTAGTTCCAACTTATCAGAACACCAGCACACTCCCCAGAGCTCAGAGTCTGCAACGCTTTAGAGAACATTTAAAACACTGGAAAAAGTTAGAGATGAATCTCATTACAAAATGAAGTACCTTATTTTATATCCCATTTACAAGCCAATTTATCTTTCCCAAAATTATTTCAGGTTCCTGTTCTGTCTACATTATTAAAAACCCACTAATGATGCACAGTTTATGTGAAATTATTCTTTCAGGTGCTTTTCTTAGCAATCCATTAAACAGCATTAAATGCAATTTTAGAGTTAGTTCTTTTAAAAGTCAACATAATTTTCTTTTTTTGTCCCAATCTTCCCCTATTCTGCATGTCCATCATCTATGTTTAATTTTTTTCAGATGGAATATAAAAAATTTAATCTATTTTAGTATAATGAGTGTGAGCAAACAGAGCACACTTCTGTTTTCTATTAGCCAACATATTATATATATAATAGAGGGATAGAGCTCACTCTTCTGCACACAGAGGGAAATGAGCACCTGGGTTAAAAGAGGTGCCACTTTTACACTGTGCAGGACGCGTGAACGATGCAGAGCGACAGGTTCTTTGGTCACCCTCAGGTGCCTCTGCTTTTAAGGCTTTGATAAACAAAGAATCCTGAGCCTGGACCAACAATAAGAACCTTTGGCCATATTATCCACAACACTGGTTAAAAAAACCCGACATACCAAACAAACACACACAAAACAAATCCTACTCCTTAAAACAATCCAACAACCATCCACCAATGGCATCCAGCTGCCATTTTTCAAGTCTTGAGGTGGCTCTTGAGATGTCCCAGGAATATTTCACTGCATGTGAGCTTGGCCAACCTTGAACCTCATGAGCTGTTCCCATCAGTGGAAAACAAGCTCACAGTCATCAAAGTACCAAAGTAGTTTGCTTATTTTACTAGTGGCATGGAATAACTTTATTAAGTTTGTTTTTTCTTTTAAGCTCCTTTACCCATCACTGAGTACCTTCAGGTGAAGGGATTTCTAAGTTTTCTCCGTTTCAGATGATGTTATTCTGATTTCCTAAAATTAGCCTTCGTGCCAGCAGCTTTGAAAATACAAAAAACAAGACTCTGTGTATATAACTACATCTGGGGAGAAACATCTTGGACAAAGTCATTGAAATAACAGTAACAGGTCTCCATTTTTACACCCTTTGGAGATGTTTGGGCACTAACAGCAATCAAGCTGCCAATAAATGACTCTTATCTGCAAGAGACAATGCTTTGCCCAGGAAAGAACACTCGTGGTACCTGATCCACTTTGCAGCACCTCCCAGTACTGCAGAGAGAAAGAGTAAAACATAAAAACCCTTGGAAAACTTTAAAGCAGAAATAAAGGATGCTCCAGGGTGGGGGGAAAGGGGGGGTGGGG
>VWZG01006017.1:685172-721818 GCA_013396735.1 Grallaria varia | reverse complement strand
GGGGGGAAAGGGGGGTGCTGCAAGCACGGGGCTGGCTCGCTGCCAGTCACATCAGCTGTAATCAGATTATACAGTAGTGACTTCAGAAAGCAAGAAGCATGTTTATTATCAAGCCACTAACCAGATTGACATTAATTTGGTCAAAGCTAAACTGAAACAGTCTTGCAGAATAATTTTCTGATTCAGATCACATTTACTTAGTTGATGCAAGTGTTTTTTTGTAAGTTATGCTTGGGGAATGACAGTGGTTACAGACAATTTTTCATTTGTGATTATACAAGTCAATGCCTTTCTGAAAAAAAAAAAAATTCCCCTCAACTAAATTTTACTCTATTAAATTACTACTTACAAAAATAAAATCAGGGGGAATATTGTCCCTTAATGGGGGACACAGCACCCTGTGTGACAATTTAAATACAGGCTTGACATCTACCTCCAAACCACGGGAGTTTTGGCTTTTTTTTGGTCAAGTTAATATGTCCAGACCTTACTTGTAGATAGAACCTGAACAACAGGTGAATATTTTTACCCACCATCTCCTCAGGCTCTGTCTATTAAGGAATAAACTTCTAAAGATGCGTAATGATCACGAAAATAAATAAAAATAAGATTCAAGTGTAGTGATGCAAAATTAGTGCACCAAATCAGTACTGATGGAAGAATATCAACTTAATGCCAAATAATACCCTTCTGCTTGGCTGGCAGATGTACCACCCACAGCAGTTTGTGCCAGGCAGGGAGAGACACACGTGGTAACTCAGACCTGCAAACCTCCAGGGGTGAGGAGCTCAGCACGGGCCAGGTTACCCAGCTCCTTCACTGGAAGGAGGAAAAACACATCCCGAGTCTTCTCCAGAGCATATGGCACACAAATCACTTCCCTCCTGAATTCGTGATGGATATTAAAAATTAGTGGAAGGGAAGGAAGAAGCCAAAGTTAAAATAGGGGGAGTGCAAACCCTTGACTAGCAGAGCTCTGAGACAACCCATAGGATACAACCTGCCCCATTCCAGCCTTCAAACAAGCCATGAGGCTCAATTTCACCTTCCTCCCATGGTAACTTGTTTCTTTTTTTTTGTTTTATAAAAGATTTTTAGTGGCTACCATGAATAGAATAATGAACGAGCAAGACACACACAGGACGATGCATGTCCTGCAAGTGGCAGATGGGAAACCCCATGTGTGTGGGTGGGAATAGCTGTGCTAAAACCTGGCCAGAGGAATTTCCTTCAGCCCATTTTAAAGAGTCCCCTGCAACCTCAGCTGGACACCGTTTATGCATTTATATTCTATTCCAAACCAACAGACACTTAAACAGTCCCAAGCTGCATTTCAGTAGCAACCCAGTGTCTTTCATGCTGCTTGGCCACGGCCTGTGCAGTGTGTTAGGGTGGAGAGCAGTGCTACGACCTTTCCAGGCTTTCCTGATCCCCCTTCCTCAAGCTCCTACATAGCTTGAGGTTTAAAAAAAACAAACAAAAAACCAACCTTATTGAACGGCAACATGTACAACTCACACTGGACTCCTGCTTTCCCTTAACGCCCCCGTGTTTTCTGAGCTGCAGCTGCCCTGTTTGCACAAGAAAACCCCTGAGCCACATGCACACAGCTGGCATTTGCCCAGCCTGCAATTATTGGTGTTATCCAAGCAAAGATTCTGATTTTAAGGTCTGGCATATAAACTGAGCTGCTGGTGCTCGCAGGGACTTGTGAATATAAGGATTTGGTCCACCTTCTACAAGAATTTCTGTGTTGAACTTCAGAATATTAACTCATATATTGTACATTCTTTAGGGCACTGCAAAGGAAGATGCTGGCTGGGTATGGATTTATGCATTTAGGATACAGTTACGTGGCTATCTGTGTGCAGCCCCTGCAGTTCCCAATTTAACAGGAGTTGAGATCAACCCACAGTGACCACAGGGCTGATTAATAACACAGCTCTGATGGCATCCCGGAACAGAAACTGGAAGAGAAAATTGCAATGGGAAACTACAAGCCACAAAACCAAAACTTATTAGCTTGTATCAGGTGTCAATTAAGGAAAAATCTCAGCTGGAGTTTTATAGCAGCAAGAATGGATATCCCAGAGCTAGAGAGGAAGGAGGGGCTGCTTGCAGCACTTCTTCCAGCCCAGAAGATTACACAGGAATTTAAATCCAGACTGGTCCATGAAAGAAACCAAAATAAAACACTCCCAAATACACAAAACCCCAAAAAACCAAAACCAAACACCAAACCCACCCTTCATCCTTTTGAAGGACCTCAGTAGGTCCCCTGCTGGGGACCAGACTTGTCTCCAGACAATTGCTCAGGAGCATCAGTCACAGCTGGAGCAGCAAAACCAAGTCTGCCTGGATAGTTTGGTCTGCTCTGGAAGAGCAGCTCCATTTCTGGAGAGCACCTGGAGATGACACTTCCCTCTGAGCCCACAAAGGTGGTCCCTGAAGTGGAACAAATCTTCACTGACTACAGTTATGACAAGCTGAGAAATACTTGCTGGATTTCTCAACCTGCAGGACTAAAGCCCTTGGAAAGCAAAGCCCTCCTGCTTATCTTGGTTTAGAGAAAGTCACATGGATTTCCTGCAAATTATTCCAGCAGATTGAAAAATAGATAACACAGCTAATAACAGAACAGAGACTAAAACAAACCCCCAGGTTCAGACAACTCCATCTGCAAGATATACAGCAAAATTCCCACGTTCCCTACGGAAAATGGGAATGCTACACCAGGGATTTGGGCGCTCAGGTGCTGGACTTGCCCGCTGTGTCCTTGTTGCTGTGTGTGACATCTGGTCATCTGGTAAGGAAATACCAGGGATCATTTAGTTTTAATTCTGACCGATGGGACGGCGAGGGCTCAACGCGCTGCTGCAGAAGAGAGTGAAAGTCCCCTGTGGAGTTTGATGCCAGGAAACTTCAAACTGCAAAGATCCTTTTCCTTTGGAGAAGTGAATAATCTGGTATCGCAAAGGGGGCTGGGGTCGGGGAAGAATAACAAATCAGGAGGGAAAAATGCACTGTAGTATTTACACAGCTGGTTTTTCAAGACACTGCTTTTAAGATGGGTTGTTTTACAGTCACACAGTTAAAAAAAATACTCTTAATCCATAAGCAGCATTTCTACCGCTGTGACAGAAACCAGCTCAGTAAAACCTCAGCGTGGGCCATACGTGACTTTGCCAGTCCTGTTTCAAACTCAGGCCTGTCTCGAGGACAGGACAGTGTTGTCAATCTAATGGTTGCAGATATTTTCTGGAAAGAACATGTCTACAGGTTGCTTCAAATTTTTTTTGCACATTCTCCTCGAGAAACCAACCAAACGTGCAAAAAAATTATTCCTTTAAAAAAAAATTTATCAGTAGAATTTGCTAAGTGTGAAGGTATAAAAAAGAAAAACAAAACCAACCAACTCAAAATTCCTGAGAAGCCACCCTTGTAGCTCCCCGCTACTAAAATTCAGCTACAGAAACCCAGGGCATTTTCAAAAGCAGGATAATACCGAAAAATGCAAAGAGCTGAAGTAATGAACTCACATCTGATTCTACTTTTGTTCTCTTCAAATTAACATCAGCACAATCACTGCCTGAGGGGCACGGAAACACCAGGGCACCCTCGCCAGTGCAAACTGCACCCACTACAACTCAAGGAGAGCCCTTTGGAGCCACAACTGCCTTCTCACACTTCTCACAATCATCTTTTCAACTGCCCTCAGGAAACACAAGAAAACTGAGCCAGCTGAGGTCCAGAGAGAAAACTGGCTCAGTGTTGCCTTCTGAAGGTGGCTTGGAGCTGAAACTTGTGCTCCTGCTTTTATTCCTTACCCAGTGGAAGCCAGAGAGGAGCAGGACACTGGAGGTCCAGCCTTGGCCAAGGGACCAGAGGAGCCCATCATGCTTGGCCTCGACAAACACAGACAGATGGGACAGATTGTCATCTACAAACACAGCATAAGGTTTTGTTTCCAAAAAACTGTTTAAACTATAGAACAGAATTGGCACGAGAATGTTAAACTGACTGTGAATAAGCTGATGTTCAAAATCAGGAGTTTTGCAACCAACAGAAGACCTGGAATAGTTTTTGGACAGATGAGTACAGACAAAAAAGAAATGGGTTTAAGACAGAGCTTTGCTGATTTAAACCAAGGACTAAACAAATGTGATTGCTTGCTGGGAAGTGCTCCCAGGAGGTTGATCACCCCCGTGCAGTCTCCCCCTTCCTAGAGCATCTCTGAGCGATCCAGAGGCAGCTGGATCACCAATTCCCTGCAGGGAATCTCCTGAGACAAGCTTGACAGTGCACAGTCCCCAGCACTGAGCTGCATCAGCAGCTATAAAACCCCTGACTCCTCTGGCAATATTGGGCTTCACATCTGTTACCGTTCCAGGGCAGGAACTGCCTGTCTGATCAGCCACTGCTCTTCCTGGATATCTCATTGAAGCGTTGGTTGACATCAACTATTCCAGCAGTCTCCAAACGTACTCCCCTGAGAGCATTGAAGGCAACCAGACTGCATCAACACGCAGCTACTGCAGCAGGAGGATGCTGATGGCACGTCCTCACAGCAGGAGAACAGTAAAGCAGAAGCTGTCTGGGACAGATACTCCCCAAAGTGTATTTTCCCCACTAGAGAGATCTCTCTGGAGGGGCTTTTTGTTCTCTCTCCTACAGATCAAGCCAAAAAGGGCTTTTTATACCTACAGCCTTTCCCATTTAGTGTGCGTGCCCATGAAGAGCTTCTTAAAGGTCAGTGCTCTTTCTGCATTATAATTTAATATCAGGGATGTGTGTCAAGCAGAAGACCTGCCCCCATTTGAAAGATGTGCCTGCAGTAATGCAGGGCTGGCTCTTCCAAGAGCTTACAGTTGCACATCCCGGAAACAAACCACAAGGGGAAGCAAATTAGGTGTAACACAGGGGGATTACTCAGGCATTCCGTATTCTAGGTCTCATCACTAAACTGATTTGTCATTTTATAAAATATTGCCTTATACATGTAAACTTGCTAAAGATAAAACCAGCAATCTGTTCCAATTTCTTTATCGTATTTCATTACTTAACTGCTTTGGGATAATAGCATGCAAAATACTCTGCTTTTAAAGCAACTTTTCTGCTCCCCAGGCCTCTTAGTGTACTTTCAGGCTTGTATCAAACACACAATATAAATCATTTGAAAAAAGTCACAGACATTTTAAAATAACACAAAACATTAATGTATTTGTTTTTTTAAGCACGTGTTATCATCTGGAGCTGAAGTACATGACAGTAGCAATTTAAACAAAGTAAAAGGAATAGATATTTTCATTTCGTGCATGTCCACTCACTCATTAGTGTAAGACAAATAGATTTTTAACGCATGGTGTAATGGGATCGTTTGTTAGTTTTCTGAACCCCGTTGAAAAGTTTATCGAAGCAGCAATGGAAAGTTCAAGTTCTTGTAAATGGAAGGAACAGTACTCAAAAGTTTAAGATAATGTATCAGTGCTTTAACAAGCCTTCCCCTGAAAATGCTGATTAGAGCAGGCGATTATTTCTCTCACAGTTTAAAACTTTTTACATTGCTACATAAATGTTGATACTGTGCCAAGAACAGAATAGAAAGTAATTTTTGCTTTATTAATTTTAAAATAGCAAATTCAGCTTCCAAAGACAAAATACAGGAACTTTTCAACAGTTGTCCTAAATTCAGTTTAAAATCAACACTACCTAAGGGATGAAAAAAAAGCTCTGGTTTTAAGCTTGGCTTGTATTTGCCTTGTCATACAGCAGGGAGAAGTCACCATCTTCACACTCTCAGAGCCACTGGCTTCACTCCTGCAAAGACTTGATTAACCCAGCAAGGGCAGACATACACTGGGAGAACTGGGAATTTATTTAAAAAGTTGCAGAACTGGATCCATCTCAAGTTGGACACTTTTGGTGGGGAAAAACACCATTTGCAGGCAAGGATTAAGTAATACAATTTTAAACACACTAAATATTCAGCTCAAAGTAAAGCACTGTCCACAGACAGGTCAGTGGTCAACTCTCCATACAGACCTCGATTTTGCCCCAAGTTGTGCACAGACTACAAGACCTTTAGGATATTTTGTTGCTTCCACAATGGCAAATAAACACTGGGGATTTTATTGCCACTTCAACTGATAAAGCCCATTTTCAGGGACACCGTGTAATCTTCCTGAGCTGCCCAGCTGAGGGCTGGAGGGAAGAGGAGCTGCTGGCCCAGCCATCACCACAGCCACCCACAAGGGGACAGAGACAACCCCCCTCTACAACACACATGGCCAGGAAAAAGGAGAAGATCAGGCTTAGTCATTCTGTAGAAATCGACAGAGCGATGCTGATTTACACCAGCACAGGACCTGGACCTGTTCTGGGCAGAAGTGCTAATCACCACAACCTGCCCGTGCTTATTTTTACATTGTGCACAATTAAGAGGAAAGGACTGAAAACAAAATCTCCTAAAGACAAAATGCAGCTGGAGGAACATGCACGACACCGACGCTAATGCATGGAAACATCTGGCCAAGACGGGAACGAGAGCCCCAGGAACACAGTGAAACCCTACAGTGGCTCTGTCCTATGGAAATACCACGGCTCTCGTCATCCAGGCAGTCAGGCTTGCAATCCTGACATCAACATCAGAGGAGGGGGGAAAAACCACTCCACTGCTTCTGCTTTCCATTGAAATAAAACAGTCTGCAACAAAAGGCAAGCGCATGCCTGTGTTTCCCTCCGTGTGTTTCCAATCACAGCAGTGTGTTTAAGTAGTCAGGCTGCATCCAAGCCTTAAAACTCAACAGTGCAGAGAGGGCAGATGACATCCTGATGGCAAACACGGCCGTGTAAATCATCTCCAAATGACGGTGTCATACACGGAGAGCTGCTTCATTTGGAATGTGCCAAACGGTGCTTTGCCTCATCTGGCATCATCTATAACATCAGCCAGCAATTCCTTCAGGGATTGTAATTCTTGCCATAGACAAATGCACAACAGATGTTAAAAAATAATAATAATAAAAAAATTATCTCCACTGAGGTACCACAGCAGCCACTCCTGAAGTCAATGGCAAACTTGCAAACAGCCTCCAGCCCCTCGCAGGCATCTGGCTCCCAACCTCCAGCACTGCCCAGCAGCCCCTGGGCAAGGGGCAAGGGAGGGCCAGTAAATGACCAAGAATTCAGACCCTGTGCAGCTCAAAGCTCCTGTTTCTGATTAGGGGTTTCCAGAACAGCACATCTTCAAAACATACAAATGCCACTCAATTCTCTTGTCCCTTGTTTATCTCCCAAATGACTCAGGACTATTTCCTTCCCATGCTCTCTTATGAGGTGCTTTGCCCAGCTTAAAGTTACAAGCAGCAATATCGACAGGGTTAAATAAAAAACTATGAGCTTTATGCTGCTGTGTTGTTAATCAGCTTTAACAGAGTGGTGAACCAGCCCCCTTCCTTTGAGTCAGCAGCATCTACCCCAATGCATCTGTATGATTTCAGCAAAACCAGGCTCAGTAATTCATCATCTTAGGCCAGTTCATGCACTTTATCAGAGCTGTAGAAGTGACCTTGTGCTTTGCAGCCTCTGCACCTCGTAATAAGCACTGAGAAACTAGTCTGCTTATTTCTCTAATTACACATATCCACATGTTCAGTCCTTTGAGGACATAAATACCTTCATTCAAACCATCTCAATATCCCATAACTGTGCAGGAATCCTTCTCCATGTGCTAAAAAAAAAAACCACCAAAACCAGAACATTAATTTTGAAGGATGGTAGTCCAAACTTGATAAATTTTCCAGTTTTCTTCAGAAAAATTATGCAATTATTACATCAATCAAGAAGAGAACTTTCCTGTCTCTTACATGTGCAATTCAATTTATTGGAAAGAAACATGAGAAGGTGAGAAAGGTGTGAGATGCACGCACTGACGGGGGAAACAGTGTCCAAACCCACCAGCCCCACACAGCAGTTGGGTTCCAGGGTTGATCACGTGCCTTGCCTAGGCACAGCTGTGATGACAGATAACCACAGGCTGCACAGGGAGAAGGAACACCAGCATTGCCCCTAAATCTTGCCCAGTACATTCACCCTGGAGAACTTTGGCTGCCAAACAGATCCCAAAGGAGCCAGAAGAGCTCAGTTGTCTTAGGGACCACCTCAAGGGCAAGATGCATTTGGAGAAGGTATTTTTTGCAAATAGTATTTAAAGTAGAAATTAACATCTACAGACTTGTAGATCAAAAGAGGAATTGTCTAATCCAGCACTCTCAGTGTCAACAGACAGTTGTGAGAAGCTGTAAAAGCCTTACAGGTAGAAGACAGACTTGTATGGCATGTTCAGGAGTCAGTCACCTGTTGAGTTTCACAGGGAACTTCTCCAAAGCTCTTTCAAGACCTTTGGGAGTGCCTACCAGAACGTCTTGCTCCCCAACCACAACACACCACATGGTTTAGGTCTTCCAAAAGGCCGGGACTTGATGTTATGGTTGATATTGTTCAGCACTTCAAAGCTTGGACTGAGATTCGCTGCCTTCTCAGAAGCCTGCTATCTTTGGTATCCCCCAAAATTGAGGAAACATCAGAATTTGGCTATTTTTGCCACTGGCTTTCCATTCTGACATTAACAGCCAGTGTCCACAAACTACATCCTGAAGCTCTTACTCAATCTCACGGAAAGTTTGCTGGAAGAAGGGATGAGTAAAGGTTACAACACAGTTGTCTTATTATTGTTAGGGACACACAACAGCTGTACATCCAAGCCTGATATTTTTACAAGCCAAAGAGCAATCACGCTTTTCTAAACCTTGGCATGTCTTTAGCTCTCTGTGCAGAAGTTCCAGGGGGCATGAGTCATCTTACAAACCCATAAAAATCTAATTAAGGCTAATGATTGTCCTTTTGCTTACACTGTATGTAAAACACTAACTGCTCCTGATACTCACTGCAGGGGCAAGATTTACCATCAATCTTGAAATGGTTTCTATCCCACCAACAGACTTAAAATGGCCCATTTAGGATGGAACAGGACCCACACCGCATACAAAAGGTTTTTCCATATTTGCCAAAAATTTTATTTCTCTCTTATGCAGCTACTGAAATGTTGCACGTTCTAGAGCTGCTCCTGAATATAGAAAGCAGCTCCAAAAACCACACAGTTCAACCAAGTTTAAAGAAAGCAACGTGGGGCTGATCCTGTCCCAGACTGCCTGGCAACCTACGAGCTCCAGGCCATGCAGGGAACTCGTTTGCTGCTCTTACACAGACCCAAGAATTGCTGAGAGAGAACCTGGACAGACCCAGGTGGAGAGCAGGGCTGGAGAGCTGATCCTACAGAACCACCACTGATGGGCCCTGTGAAGCAGGTCATGTTGACCCACTGCAGTGGGGAAAGGAGAAGACAGACAGTTTCCCCCTCTTTGATGTGTTTCAGTGGCTGCACCTCAGTGAGCTGCAAGGCACTTAACCAAAATCACATCAGGATCTGTTTGCCCTATAAAGAAAGTATTTGCTGGTCCAAACTGGACCGCAGGGAAGCACAAAACACCACATAAGGAGGCTACTGGCAAAGGTGTTTATATTCCTCTGCTTTCCAGAAACAGGTGCATTTCGTTTATTTTTTTAATATTTAAACTAACTTCAAACCTGTTTGCACAGCTCTTGTAGGAAAAACCAACCCTCCTGCAAGCATGATCTAGCTTGAATACAAACAACTCTCAGAGAGTCTGCCAACACGACAGTTCTTGGAAAGCTGCACGAGTGCAGATGAAAGTGAGATTTCCCTAAAGAATTCCATCAGATCTACACACTGCTCATAAAACAAGCCCAGTAGCTGGCAAATGCAGCAAACCTCCAAGGTTAGCCCAATTCCTCCCACCCCATTCTTCCTCCTCAGTGACAGTGGATTTCAAGCTGCTTTTTCACACTCCAGGATCGCAGGGGCCACGGGAACAGCAGGTGTGGGTGCTCTGCCCAAAGCAGGGCAGGATAAGCTGCTCACAGGCTGGGCCGTGGCATCCCAGCTATTGACACCACACCATCAGCAGGCATCTAAGCGGGGGCAGGAGGGACAATGACAATTTACCCCCACAAAAATGTTAGTCTAAAATAAGCACCCCCAACAAGCGATCCTGTTGTCTGCAGTCACGAATACCAGTCGGGCTAAGACAAGCCCTTTAACAGCAGGCCTGGTTTTACTGCTCCCAAACTCCCACTTATTTCTCAATAAGAACTGGCTCTGTTGTTCGCTTCACTGCTGGGCTGGGAATTCAAATAGCTGCTGCTGCTGCTCAAGTTAAAATAAAATATCCAGAATATGACAGAATATATATATATATATATCTCTAAAATAGAATACCCAGGGGCTGGGCTGTCCCCAGCCCAGAAAACACAAGCTGGTGAAGAACCTGATCTTTGATGCAAGACAAGGGTCTGTGATATCGGGACATCCAAGGGGAGATTTGTCCCAGACCCCTTTCCCAGCTGCCCTCCAGGACCACCACAGAAGCCAACAGAGAAAATGACCCACTCTCTGTCCTTCCTTCCCTCCTCCCAAGTCTGCTGTTCCTGACCACACGTGCCCATGCACAGACATCGGGGTAAGCAATGAGCTAAGAAACAAATGCAAAAGATTTAATGACAATAAAACATTCCAATAAAAGATGAGGAAAGAAAATAAACAAACCTAACAGTGTCTCTGCATAAAAGAATAAAGACTTGCAAGGTATTACCAGGGGTTGCAAAACCTCAAGTACAAATAAGATCCTGAAAAGCAGTGTTTCTCTTCCCAAAATATTTTTATAAGGAGGAAAAAACCCAAACCAAACAACAAAGATGACCCTATGAGTATTAAACTTCTGGAACTGTACCATGAATGTCCCTAAAGGGTTTCTTAGTGCATCTTAGCAATTCATGGAGGAAGTGACCCTCTGGCACGAACACCCAGTTGTCTGGGCTTTGAAGTTGTGGGGGCTTCTCAAGAATGTCTGTAGGGCACTTACTCTGATGTCCTTCCTCTGAGCACCAGCTTTTGACCTTTTGTCCCCAGAAAGACCTTCCAACTCCCAATACTGTCTTATAAGGGACTGTTTTCTGTCATTCACTGCAATATTCCCATTTCTAAGGCTTCAAAAGGGGAAGGAAAGCACCAATCCATCAGCCTTTTACCACTCCTCCAGCCTTACCTGTTGATTGTGGTTGATACTCAGTTGTTTGTAAAATAACAATAGACTTGTAGGTCAGACACAAAATATCCGAGTGCACTGATGGGAATAAACCACTGTAGAATTGTGTTTTCATTTTGGTTTTCATCTGTCAGTTTTGAAGAGCCTTCTGGTCTCTTGCAAGGTTCAAATGGCACCATAAAGCCAAACTGCCTTTACAAGGCTTCATACTTAACCCAGGCACTGTCTCTGTCCTTCAGGACCAGTCAAGTTTAACAGTTTCAATGGTTTCTACATAAAAGCAAACGAGGAATTTACTCTTGTAATTACACTAACATCCAGTTACAACCAAAATAACCCAAAGCATTCATTGTTATCCAACGTAACAACCCTAATAAGAGCAGGCTCATGAGCAAACTGGCACTGCTTACAAAGCATGGGGAGACACACAGGAAAAAAAGCTTGCATAACATCAGTAGCATTTGGTAGTATTCGAACCTCTGCTGAGCATCCAGTAGAAGAAAAATAACAGCCTCTCTTCCAACAAGTGATTGAAGTAGCAGATGATTCAATAAGCAGGATGGTAGGTTGTGCAATGTAAGATTGAACACACTCTCCCTCTTTTGCCAAACAGTCACGATTACTTGAAGACTCATTTCCAGCAGAGGTTCTCTGGCCCTAGGGTAGGATTAAGAACAGATTGGGAGTGATTGTCTGCCTTAGTGTATTCTGGTTTAGGCTTTATGGCACAGGTTGCTCAAAAGCAGGGAAAACTCACTTGCAACTTAGTAGGTAATTGCAACTCCAGGTGAGTGGTGAAGTCAAGCACCATTTATCACTTTTCACACCAGTAATGCCAGTCAGGATCTTCACATGCCTTTGTGGAAAGTTGCACTCCCACGATGGAGCATTTACGTGACTATGTCCTTTTTTGCCCTCAGACAGCAATGGATCCCCCAGGCAGATATTATAATCCACACCACATGCTCTATCACACACTGAGACCCAACCCCAGCTCTCCAGACTCCCAGCCATGCCCTCAGCACTGCCACAGGCTCCCCAAATCCCATTGCAAAGGAATGGGAGGTTGGCTATTCACTGTTAACAAGAAATATAGAAAATTCCCCATTTGTCACTGTCAGTGGGAGACGTCATGCCCCAAAATCCTATCTGAGTGTGCACATGCAGGAATGACCTTCCTGCTTTTCCAGGCAGACTAGAAAGGAACTTTTGTCCCAAAGGGATTCAGAAGCAGCAAGTTACTGGCAGCAAACACTTATTATCAAGGGATCCACCATTCAAAAAAATTCCAAAATTCCCATTGCCTCCTACTACTGTGCTTAAGGAGGGAAAACTTTCCAAGCCCAAGGAAATGGCCCATTAGAATGAAGAATCCTATAAAAGAACAATCATTTGGAGTTTGTAACTGCTCAGTTTAAAAGGAGCACTGATGTGATTGAAAGAGCCAGCCAGAAAGTCATCTGAAAAGATAATTTTATCTGCTGTCAGCACAGAACTTCCCGCCCGCACGGCTGAAGTTTATCACAATGTGGAAGTTGCTCCTTTTCTCCCAGTGACTGATACTTCCAAAACCCATACGAGCACCCCTTAGGTATTTTCCCTTCAGAGGCTGCTTTGGTGCTTAGTGCTGAGCCAAGAAGTTGCACAGGCAGTGCTGCTCAGATCCCTACAGTGAATCCCAATTGAGGGTCCAGTTTCACCCATCTGACTTTTCAAGTCTCTCTCCAGATGCTTTTCAGAGCTCGGGTCTCATTTCACACGCTGAGCCTTTACGTAGCAGCCATGGCACTTTTAATAACTTGGGGTTAGGGAATGTGTGTAACTCAGTAGCCCTGATGATTTGCACCATCAGGAACTGTTTGGAAAGATCAAAGTTTCACCCTTTCCTTTTAACCAGTAACACCTTTCCCTTTTTCCCTCCAGCACAAGCTTTGGTTGTTCTTTAAAGTAGCATTATCTTCTTCTTCAGTATTTAACACTAAATAATCTGTGTGCATGGGTTTCAACCTCATTACAAAGCAAAAAGCAATCCACATTTCTCCCAGAGACACCATTAAAGCTTTTAAGTGCGACTAGACACACCATGGTGGAGTACACAGATATTTGAAACACAGGAAAGAAGAAAACACAACAGCCCAGGGGTTTATGCTGAGACTTAAATATGGAATTTATTAATGTGTTTGTGCAGCAGATGCAATACCCCAGTGTCATTTTCAAAGACTGCAGAATTTTCTTCTTGGAAAGGGTATGTTAAGAGCAGTATTAAAACACAAATTTCAATAAGCTATTTCTTCATTTGAGAGTTCAAACCACAGCCAAGGAGAGTTGCTAAGATTTATTTCTCTTACAAGCAAAACCAGTGGCTTAAAGCACAGCAAAAAATCCTCCCTGCAGAACTCAGGGGTAGCGGGGCTATGGATTTACTGCTTCAGAGAGCTAATTCCTACAGCTGCTTCCCCACACTGCAGTTCCTCATTTCTGCTACACCAAAACCACCTGGCTGACAAAGGACAACCCTGGGAGACCTGCTTGTAGATGTCAGTCTGGATTTACTCTGCTCAGCACATGGGACGTATCAGACATGTACAGCCAAAACTCTGATTTTGCTCTGACCAAAAAAATTCTTATTTTTCTCTTTGGGAACATGCCTACAAATCCTTGTGTCTGGCCAGAAACTGGTGTTAAGACCCACACGAGGTCTGACCAGGCCAATACAAACAGCCATGAAGCTCCCTGGGTGCAGCAGCACAACACACTGCAGCAGGAGCACCTTGCCTACATCACATGCCCTTTCCTCCCCTCTCCTTTCCAAGACAGCACTTACAGATCTGGGCTGTGGCTTCCACACTTCAAACAGCAAGATTTTTATACCACCGTGCCCAACAGTGGAGAAAACACCCCAAGTTCATGAAAACCAAGGAACATTCCCAGCCTGGAGCCCCCAAGCTGTCACACCTTATCCCTCCCCCCAGCATCACCTTCTCTCACAGGACAAGGGGGCACAGGCTTAAGCTCTGCCAGGGGAAATTTAGGTTGGATATTAGAAAGAAATTCTTTACAGAGAGAGTGATCAGGCACTGGAATGGCCTGCCCAGAGAGGGGGTGGATTCACTGTCCCTGGATGTTTTTAAACTGAGATTGGACATGGCACTAAGTGGACTGGAGTTGGACCAAGGTTGGGCTTGATGATCTCGGAGGTCTTTTCCAACCCAATCAATTCTATGATTCTATAAATGACTCTGTGATTGCACTAGGTAGGTTAACTTATGTAGATGTAGCTGTGCAGTGCCATAAATAGAAATGAAAGAAGAATATCTTAGGCTTAATCTCTGTTTATCCAATGTTTTCTGCCTGTGCCTCTAATTTCTTTTTCACTCCACTCTGGACCCCTCATAGGGTTTCCCATCAGCTGCCGCTGGTCCATCTGCCAGCCACGGCCCCATCCCACTGCCCTGCCCACAGAGGGAACACCACAACCCACAAGTGACTTTATTGCAGGGGCCTGAGCGAGCGCACTTGTCATTGCCCTCCTCGGCCATCCGAGGAGCCTCCTCGGCCAGAGGGTTACACACAACGGCTCTCGTGGGCACCCGGCGTGTTTCACCAAACCCCCAAACCCAGTCGCCGTGGGAGCACTGGCTGGGGCAGCGCGTTGGTGTCTCTGAGATTTCGAGGGGCTCTTGGGCTGTTTGTTGGCTCTGCGTAGCCGCGCCTCCCCCGGCACACAGAGCTGTCACCAGGGCTCACGTTGAGCTCTCAGCGCATTATGGGGGGTCTCCCAGCACCAAAACACGATGGAGAAGTGCTTCCCTGTCTTTTGCAAGCCCACAACAATCCTTAATTTACCTGGAAAAAAACTGCTCAACGTGGGCTTAGTATTTTATCTGAATGTTGCAAGTCTTCTAGTGAGACTCTCCCACCACAAATCCAGAACCAGCAATAAACCCCTTGCTTAAGTGCACTGTAAAAGATCCCTATAAACCCCACAAATGCCTGCTGTGATTCCTGCTCTCACAAGTAAAACAGCAAATGTCAGACAAGAATTGGTTTACTTGCACCTCCAAGAGAATTTTAGCATTCTCTGGAGTAAAGTTTCTGGACAACAAATGCACTAAAAGTATATTACACTGTTGTAATATTCAGCATGGACATGATCACATTTCTATGTCAGCTGCTCTAAATCAAAGTTTCTTCAGAGGAAGAAAAGCTCAAGTCATGTCAGTTTTCTCATCCCAGTTATTAACAGCACACTTTGACTATTTAGTATCACAACATCTTGGATTCAAAGGTAGATAAAAGCTCTACTAAGCTGTCTAGTCCATCACAGCCCTGTTCTACATCTCTCGAGTCACAAAACTGTCATGCAGAAGTGAGTGAGAGAAAAAAAATTACTCTTCTTTAAACACAGAATTTACTTTAGGTGATCTCTGGTGAGTTATGCCAAGCAAGCCCCCAGCTGCGACGTTTTCCACACACATCTATCTTCCCTGCCTTGGAGGAGGCAACGTGCTGTCACAACTTGGCAGCGCTTTCGGGCTGAACCCCAGCCAACCTGGAGCTGTTATTGTTGGGTTTCTGAGCCCGGAGGAAACACTAAAAGATGACACCATTTCCAGCTTCTTAGGGGTAAAATGCCTGACTTGGCTTTGCCACTTATGTAGAATCAGCAGGGCTGAGGATGAACCAATTTCTTTCTCTATGAAGATACTTCATCCAAAGGTCCTTCCTCTGCTTTTGGGGAGTCCATGTAGTGGAGTCAGACCAGAGCCATGAACAAACACCACACACATGAATAATCTCTGCACTTTACAGAAAGGAGGCAAAATGACAACAACTTGTCAAGCTTCGTTCACACTGGGCTTAAGGTAGAAATAAAACTCAAGTGCTCTTGGCTCCTCTAAGTCCAGAGCTCCTTTCCTTTCTCCATCAGGCAGCACAGCTCGGCCACCATTTGTGCATATTATTACTGCCTGCCAGTGGGACACGAGCAACCCACAGGTACCTCCTGTGCATGAAACAGGAAAGGTGGGGAGATGTGGACAGTCCACAAAAACCGAGATCAGAGCTGGACTGTTCACTGAAAAAGGAAAGAGTTCACCATCCCCTTTTCCATCCCAAGCTGCACGAATCCAACTTGAAGGAAATTACACCCAACCTGCAGGCTTCTGCCCTAAGGCAATAGGTGAATAATTGCCAATTAACCATGCTTTGAAATCTTTGTTTTCCACCAAAGGAGTCTGGTTTTCCACACTGTGTGTGCAAGTACACACAATAAGAACCAGACCCATCCTGGGTGGTATGGAGACAGTAAACTCATCAGGAACAGTGTACTCTACCATATGAGACATCGTTTTATTTGATGCCAAAGAGGAAAAGGGGGTGGGTGGGAGGAAGGAGGATGTGTAGTGCATTTTCTCCCTCCTCTTTCTGCCCAGGCACGATCAATTTTTGTAAACTCACAGTGGAGCCTGTTTCCACCCAAAGGGCACTCGTGCAGCTCTTGAACATATGTTCTATGTCTCAACAAAACATCAGCAGAAACAACTTACAGCAAATGCAACAGCCTGTCCCCCTGAAGTTTCTATTAGGAACATTACTGGAAGGGTTAAAGTGATCAGTAAGATGCTCTACAGCACTTGAAAAGAAAACTATAAAAATATGTACAAACCCAATATTATAAAATTATGTTCGCACTGAGGAACTGACTCACCAGAGACAAAAAGGAGTGAGCAATTTTGTTCTCAGTGTAATTCCACTGTAACGTGTTTTACAACCGTTTGACTGACGTCAAATTCAATAACACATCATTAATAGGATTTTTGTTCCATTTATACTCAGATGTTTTTCCTGTTTTAAATCTCTCCTTATAAATCTCAAATTAGATTTTTATAAGGAGATTTATCAATGCTTTAAAGAAAATATGAACATAGCTGATGCTTGAATTGATACACCATAAGAGTGTAGCAGGATGCAATTTTTACCACCAACAGGATGAAAGTTAACACATCACAGCCCTGTGCTAAGGTTGTTGCCAGGTAAGGCCAGCACTATCATTCCCAGCAACTTCTTCAAAGGGAGAAGGAAATCAGAAAAGCAGCAACTCCACAAGGAAAATGTGAATAAAAACACCTATATATTAGAAAAAGGTTGCTATGTAACAAGGCTGCAAATGAGGAGGGAAGTTTTCTCATTTTGGTGTGTTCCCACCAGAAACCAGGATGGCAACAGGATACTGGCAACTCCAGTTCTTCTGCAACCACAACATCATTTTCATACAGAAAAAACCCACAAACCCCTAAAGGAGACCTGAAAAGGACCTTGTAACCAATTGGCCAAGCAGTGACACAAAGAGCTGTGATCCAGTGCACGCTGCCCCTTGGAAAATGGAAATAGGAGAAGTTTAGGTTGACAGCAAGGGGAAACATCCCATCAGGAAGCTGTATGAGCTCACAGCATAAGTTCCCATTGGCAGAAACACTAAAGCAGCTCCTTGCTACTTTTAAAGTCACCTGAATGGCCTTGGAGGAGGGCACAATCCTACCTGGGAGAAGCCAGAAGGGAGGCAGGACTAGGGGGATCAAGGGCATTTACTACCATACCCCACCATGAGGTTTGCTAACACCACGGCAGGACCAAGACCCAGCTTTCTGAAACCTCTCAAGCTGAGATGATCCCCAGCAGGACACGTGGGCAGGTTGGTTCCCCTGCAGCCCCCAGCACAGGGATGCTGGATGGGGTCTGTCTTCACACGGAGACTGGGAGAGGAGCAGCAGGGCAGGCACAGGATTAAGGGACAGCAGCAGGCACTGTGCATTCTACCTCCAGGTGATTGGTGGGGGGCCAGAACGCCTTGGAAATAACTGTAATTTTTTACTCTTCAATAGAGATTGAAGTCCATGTTAATGAGGCCCTGGCCCCGAGCCCACTGCCAGAGAGGAGCTCTCCATCAGTGGGGCCAACACGCCAAGTGGTAGGACACACAGAAGCCAGGCCCCGGGGAAAAGGCAGATTTATAATTGCAGCAAAAACCTTGGGTACCGGGTTAAAATAATAATAATAAAAAAAGTGTTGGTTCTGAATCAGGATGAGGGTTTGTGGCACGGTGGCAGGAAGGGGTGCCTGGGAGTGGGAGCCCCCCCAAAATCAAGGCTGCAGCTCAAGCTGGAACACATGGCAGTCACCCTGGCACACACCAAACCTTCTCAGCCCAGACCAGCCCCATTCCAAGTCAGTCCCCTGAGAATGCTGAGCACCATGATTGCTGGGTGCCAACGGGACAGCAATGACATAGATGTGCCACTGACTAAACAGCAGAAATCCCCACCCAAACACGCCAGCACTGGGAAGGCACAGGGGAATAACAGCTGGACCACATGTGATTTGTGCTGATTTTTTTCACTTGGAGCCTGTCCCACCAGTTGCTCCAGCACAAAGCAGTGATGGAGCAGGAGGAGCCCCAGGAGCAGATCAGCCACCCCAGCCCCAAGCACGGAGGTGCCTGCAAGTGCTGATGAGGGTGGCTTGGCCATGACTCTTCACCACGTTAACACCCCAAGTGAGAAGAGCCAGGGGAGGAAAATGCTGATAAAGCATCAAGAGCTTGGTGTTACATTAGTGTAGGTGTGACTGCAAAAGGACTCTGCAGACACTGAGGGAGAAGAGACAGCGATGTCTCAGCCCCACAGCTCATCTTGGCAGTCCCCTCCTCTCAGCAAACTTCTCCCAACCCAAACCTGTCCTATCTGCAAACAAATGAAAACCAAACTCAGACTCTCAAGTGACTAATTTTAGTTTTGGATTTGTTCCTCTTTTTATTCCCTCCTCTACACAAAAAAAAAAAGTGAAGGAATAAGGCTGTAAGGTATAATGAAAGCAGCATATGAAAGCAATAAACCAACTGCAGAGCAACCTAAACCCCCATGTGTAGCTGCTCCGAGTTCTGCGAGCTGGGGGAGATGCACAGCACAGCTCAGCTCAGGTTTTGCAGCACCCAAGACAGGCCTGGAGCTGCTGCACCCACAGGACCCCAGACTGCCACGTGCTACAGAAAAGCACAACACACTATTGCTTGTGGTTTTCTTCCCCCTGCCCCTGCTCACTCCCTTTCTGGATGTTTCGTTTTTGATGTGCTTCCCATTCCTGATGGCAGCCTTTGGGAAGCCAAGAGTCCCAGTCCGGTTGGGGGGCACATACACAAATTTCCTTGGCAAAACTCCTTTTCCCTGTAAGATCTGACAGACCCCAGACAGCTCTGCTTGCTGTGTCACACTAATCCAAAGGTGTGGGGTACTGTGTCCACAGCTGGGGCCACCAACATAAAATGGTTTGTGGACCTGTTGGAGAGAGCCCAGAGGAGGACACAAAGATGCTCAGAGGGCTGGAGCAGCTCTGCCATGCAGACAGGCTGGGAGAGCTGGGGGTGGTCGGTCTGGAGAAGAGAAGACTCTGGAGAGACCTTAGAGCCCCTTCCAGTGCCTAAAGGGGCTCCAGGAGAGCTGGAGATGGACTTGGGACAAGGGATGGAGGGACAGGGCACACAGGGAATGGCTTCCCACTGACAGAGGGGAGGGTTAGGTGGGATATTGGGGAAAAATTCTTCCCTGTGAGGGTGGACAGGCCCTGGCACAGGGTGCCCAGAGAAGCTGCGGCTGCCCCATCCCTGGGAGTGTCCAAGGCCACGTTGGATGGGGTTTGGAGCCACCTGAGCTAGTGGAAGGTGTCCCTGCCCATGGCAGGAGATTGAAAGTACATGATCTTTGAGGTTCCTTCTAACCCCAAACATCCTGTGATTCTGTTTGTACACCTTGGGTCTGTGGCTCTTGCGTTCAGAGCTGCAGCAAGGGAGCTGAACAGCACCGTGGCACAGCCTCCTGCTCCAGGAGTCACACAGGCTCAACTCAACAGCAGTGTTTGTGCTTGCAGGCAACACAGGGGCATTTCCAAAAGGAAAACCACAAAAAGCATGCCTCTCAGCACAGGATACCCCGGTGCTAACAATAAGCTTATAGCAATTAAAAAAGAAAAAAAAAAGCGAGCAGCTCCCAAATCCCCCATGCAAGAGACAGCTCTGCACTCAAATGGTCTTTCTGAGCTAAACTTGCTAGTTTAGGTACAGCAAGTAAGGAAAAGTTCATCCCTTGGGTCATTGGCTTTCACAGTCCAGGCAGTATTTCATATACCATGTGAAACACGAACACATTGTGCTTTAAGGAAATCAGATTTAGTAATTATAAATGCAATACTCCAATCAATACAGATTCTGCTGGATTCCTCTCTCTGCACTTCCAAACCAACATGGGAGTTATTGGCTTATTAGGGTGAAGGACATCTGTACCTTTTAATAAAGTTAACATCCTTCTAGCAGTGACTACCAGGAGCACAACCTAGAACAGCCCCTGATCATCATTTGATAACCAAAATAAGCCATCAGTTCACCACACGGCCCCGGGCAGATTGTGGTGAGCTTCCCTGTGCCTTTGTCAGCTCAGCTGAAAACCCACGTGAGAAGCAAGCTGAGAACCAGATGCTGCTTCTCCACTGGCCTTTCCTGGGTAAATCAAGTAGAAGACCCTCATTCACACTGGCACAGCTGAGCATCACCCCAGCACTGAGCACTTCCATCCACGAGCAGAACTGGCCCAACAAGCCCTCTCTACCTTTCAAAATGCATCCCCCTGGCCTTTTTTCATGGCAGTCACTTTGAGGTTTTCAGATGGTTTTTGTCTAGAAGACAAGCACTTGGCCACATCCCACACACAGTAACCAAGGCTGTGAGAGGGCTGCTGCGACTGCCCCAGCGCGCAAGACAAGAAGCACTTCCTTGGGTGGCAGCACTGATGGCACCCGACCAGGGCCTGGCCCAGGCTCAGGAGGGCCTTTTCCACATACTATTTTCAGTAACCAAGTCAGTTCCCAGCCCGTTTCACCACGTGGAGCAGCAGACACCACTTATGTTGGTATTGCTGCTGTGAGACGCACCAGGGGGATGACAGCTTGAAACAACCCCCTCCTTCAGCAGGGTAACCAAGAGCAGACCTTGGCTCCTGCTGCTTCCCACTCCTTTGTAGCTCTGACTCCCAAAATAGAGCCAGGGATGTGTTTCGAAGCTCTGAGGTTTTCGTTGTTGTTGTCTTTTAAACTCCAGCCTCGGAGCCTATTTGCAAAACCACAGACCAAACACGAGCCGTTCTACAGTCGTGATACTCTGCAGCAAGATTAAAAAAAGAGTTTGGAAGGACCTCTTGGTAAACTGCGCACAGAATATTTCAAAGCCACGTATAACTTCATTATGTAGTAAATCAAAATGACTTCAGCATTTAAGCAGGACAGTATTCCATAGAAGAGGCTGAGGTTTTCGGGTTTTTTGTTTAAAAAAAAAAACAAAACACACTTGTCACATTACAGAATTTACAGTCGTCCCAAACATGAAACATGGGCTGGGATCACGCAAGTGGATCTGCAGAGCCAGGATGTGCACAGAGCATCACCAGCTGCAGGGAGGTTCACGAGGACAGCGGGGTTTCCTCATGTGATGGAGCATGTGGAGCTGGGGCTGTGGCCAACACTCCCCTACATGCACCTGCACTCCACCTTTCTCAGACCTTGGGCACTAAATAAGCAGCAAAAAAATCAGGAAAAAAATGGAAATGTGCTCATTACAACATCTGCATTTTTAATATATATATGGATGCAACCTATCTGCACACACATACACTGCATCCAATATATATATATTTAAAAAGTCACATGTATCTGCAAGAGAAACACTTTGCAATATAATGAAGATCTACTCATGGTGGGGGATTGTAATGAATTGAATACACTTTCAACTCATTTTTGGCTGGTAGAAACGGTAACAATTCTTCATCCATGAATTCAAAGCTACAGACTATTATTCCTTCCTTCTCATGAAAAGTGAGAGGAAAATCACCTCCACTAACCCCCAGTGATGGAGAACTTGAAGCCTGGGTGATTTCCAACCAGAAGTCCTTCCTGGTGAGCCTCAAAATCCCACTACGGGGCTTCCACAGCTTCCTGCTCTGTACTCCACATTAGCATGGGCAGGATTAGACCCTGAGCAGCCAGAGGGATAAAAAGAAGGTGCTGAAGCTCCAGCCATCCACCACTGTCCCTCAGGATGCCCTGCTGCTGCTGCTGAGCAGCCAAGGCTGCTGGTCCAGCTCCCCTTCTCTTGCAGGACAGTGGGGAGCAGTGTGTTCCTGGAGTGGCTTTGTGCCCATGGGTTACGTGGCCAAAGAAGAAATAAACACTGTTTATACCAACCCTCCTTGTTGATTATCTCTTCAACCAGACCACTTCAGATAAAATATTTTGATTTAAAGATGAAGACATTCAAGTCACAAAAATTTAGTGCCCCCCCAACAATACCACACAAACAAATCACTTCCTTCCTTAAAAGTAGTCGTGCCAAGGACTTCTGCATCCTTTTCCACCAGCCCACGCAAGCACTATCTTGCTCCTACAGGTGCCTGGGCACAGCCAGCAGAGCTCCACGCAAACAGTTAGATTAGCATGCTAAAACAGGCAGCCCTTCAGATATAAAAGGTCCTTTATTATCCTGCCTTACTCGGTCTTTTAAACCCTGACCTTGGTCAGCTGGACTTCTTAGAAACAGGGCCTTCAAAACTAATTCAGGATTATTCCCTGGTGAGCTGCCAGAGACAACACCACCACCAAGGTCCATTTATTGGCACAGCTTCTAGCAAGACCCTCGTGATTCCTCAAACTGTACATTCTCTATGGATGAAAAGGAAAACAAGTAGTACACCCAGGCTTTTTTTCCCTGAAAATGTCCTCGCTGGAAAACTATTGTGCTTGGAGCTGTGCCACTTGAATTCATCAGAGGGGAGAATCTGTTTATTTGCACATCAAGTACATCGTATTGTTTCTGGACATCAGTATGTAAATTGTCAAGTATAAATTTATTTTTCCACTAGCTTAAGTTTTTCTCTGCTCTCTAATTACCATAATCCAAGAAATGGCCTGTGTTTCAAAGAGCTCCATTGTAGCATGCTACATTCCCATATGATCAGAAAACCTTATTAGAAAAATCTCCTACTGGTATTGAGGATCTTATTTTTCAGCTGACTCAGAACAAACCTCTCCTTGGCTCCAAGAGGTATTTGACATCTCTTAAAATAAAATCTTTATTGGAAGAAAACCAATGATTAATGACTACTAGTCTTTCTATGCTGATGAAAACAGACACATGCATACATATTCTTCTGGCAATGGCACCATTCCAGCGCTCAGATTAATCAATTCCTGCACAGTTCAGAAATGCTTCAACACAGCACAGTTATCAGTTTAAAACAGTGTACACGAAGAGAAAGTCAGTAAAATCCAAACTGCAAAGACACAAGAAAATAAAGCCATTGGGAGGGGTCCGAAACAAAGAACAATCACTTGACAGAGTTCAAGAAGTTTTTGGACAACTCTCTGATATATGGTGTGATTTTTGGGGTCATGCAGTGGTGAGCCAGGAGATGGTCTTGGTGAACCTTGTGGGTCACTTCCAACTCAGGCTATTCTAAGATGCTGTGAAAGAAGCAGCTCCTTCAGCTGACAGAGACTCTGGGTTTGGCACCAGCCCTGGCTCCCAAAAATTGAGCTGCCGTGCAGGAAACCCTCAGGAGAGAGGTGGGCAGCACAGATGTGACAGATGTGATGTCTCAGCACCATCTCTGTGGCAGCAGAGAGGAGCTTCCATTGGCAGCAAATGCCAAGAAGTCATCAGAAAGGGGCAGTAAATGCAAAACCTCTACATTGACTTCTACCAAGAGTGCCAAGGTGACTTGGGACAAAAAAAAGACAGTTCAGAAGAGCCTAATCCATGGGCAGAAGGCCTGACCATATCCAGAGAGGTTTGGATTTACTCATCACTGCCCTTCAGGAGCAACTTGCTCAAGGTTACAACACTGCAGCCTTCAGCAAGACCCCTTTTTCTGTGCCTCCACTCCTTAGAAGTGTTTTCCATTTGGTAAATACCAATTTGTTCAGGACAAGGCATACCTTCCTACAGCCTGGGTTAGTATCTCAGGCTCTGCAGTTCTTAATTAAATGCTGCTGCTAATAATGAAAGGATACAGGCACAAGGAATGGACTTAATTTACTCCTCAGTTGTCCTATTTTTTCAGTAATTGCACAAAAGCTCGAGGCTGTACATGCAACTGAGGAAGACCCAGCTATCCCCAAACAGGGCACAAGTTTCTTTTCAAACTGTCATGTTTTACTATAAAAACAGTAAATAATTCATTTTGAAAATAATCACAACAAACAACTCTATGTCCTAATACTCCAAAGATGTGGGTCTTGTCTTCTCACAGAAAGACAATCAGAGAGCTCTGACGCAATACCAGATTTTGATTCAGAAAACAGATAAAACTCATAGAAGCACAAGGCCAGGATTGAGAGCTGTTTGTGTTTTCAAGTCCATGCAATATTCTGCTTTCCTGCCCATGAAGCCAGACACTACAGCACTGGGGAAAGCCAAGGAGCCTTGGATGCAGTTTAGTGCAAATGGGATTCCTACTGCCCTGTATGGGACAGGACAGTGGGGCATCTATTTTGGAACCAAAACCTCCTTTTCAACAACAAAAGCTCCACATTAAAAGCAGCTAATAAGTCAGCATACAAGTACTAAGGATGATGTGGAATCTGCTGTTGTATTTCATTGAAGGCTTCTCTGCAGCAGGGATCCATCAAATAAAAACACACACCGCTTTGTGATTTTCAACTTCACAACCATAATGCTTTGTGGAGGATTCCCCTCTCATTTACATACAAAATTAGGGGGTTCTGCATACGATAATATTTTCAGAGCATCTCTTCTGGTAACAGGGAGCAACACTTCCACAGAAAAAACATGAGAACATATTTAGGAAAGGTTTAAAGTAAGTTTAAAATCAAGAATCAGTAATTATTGCATGCTTTAGAGCAACTGATATCCCTGAGGCTCAGGAACACCAGCACTTGCAGGCTGGAGTATTCTTTTTATAAACAGAATACCTATGCCAAGTCAATTTCGTGTATTATAAAGTTGTTATGAAGTGTAACTACTACGCAGTACAAGTAAGACCTGAAGCTATAAGAGAAAAAAACAGGGTGGGTTTTTATAATCAAAACCAAGGAGCAAATAATTTATTTTCCAGAGTTTTTCCCTCTATAGTCCCACTGACCATAGGCAAGACTTAATAGGCCTAACATGTACATTAAAGGTAACTATACTCAGCTTCAGACCCAAGTTTAACAGATTCTCACTCTAAGAGTAATTTTGTCACCACCTGAAGCAAAAGGAAGACAATTTCTTGACTATTTTGGACTGCTGTCTGACATCATGGGCTAAAAATGCTGATGCAGAGGTAGAATTTCCCACAAAACCCTAAGCCCAAGTGCAAGGACTCAGACTACATGTGTGAGTTTGTGATGTTTTCTGGGACTTATGTCATACATTAAGGTTTGGCAGTAGCGTTACTTCCCTCTCATTTTCTGTTGCTCATTAAAACACGTTGGGAACAGGGCTTAGGTTGTTCATGTCTCTGCTACATAACTCTTTACACCCTAAATACTTCTCAGAAGGTGGGAAGTCAAAGGGAATTAAAGGAAAGAAAAACTCCAGCGATGAGAACAAAGGTGTGCTTGGGGAAAACCATCCCTAAAGAGGGCCAAGGCAGATGGGCCAGGTGTGCTGGAGACAGAGAAGGGCCAACTGCCCCTCTTGGCCCCCGAGTACATCTGTCCTTAGGGGAAGGCAGGCACAATAAGGAGGCAAAGCAGCAGATCTGGTGCCGACTCTTCAAGAGTGTCTGTCGACAACATCTGTGCTCATGTCAAGCACTCGGATGATGTCAAGATAAACTGGGCTCTCCTACAAACAGCAGTTTGTAAAATCTAGAAGGGAAATCTGGAACAGGGCTGAGAATTAGCGTTAGAGGTTCTTTAATCCTCCCAGCTCCAGAGGAAACCCTGCTTTATATTTACCCATTCCCATGGCACTGTGGTACAACCAACAGCTCAGCCCTGGCACGGAGCTGGAGCTGTGCTGTGTGTCCTCAGCTTCCTACTGATGACAGCTCAAGACTGGTGCTTGTCTCTTCCTCCAAGCCACGATGCCACGGTTAGTGATTTATTTCTTTACAACCACTGAAGGCTGTGACCATGTCTCCAGCCCCCAGTGCCTGGAATGCTCCTCTCCCAGCGAGTCGAGGCCGTTCTCAGGCACAGTCAGAGCAGTTCAAATGGATCGTGTGCCCCTCGGCCAGCCCGACACGCATCGTTCCCATGTAAGACAGTGAGGTAAAAACTCAGCTCTGTTTATTTACAGGCTTCGTACCAATGTGGTATGAATCAGCGAGGGGAAGGGGCACACATCCCTAATTGCTAATTGCTCTGGGAATAGACTGGTTTGCTTACTCCAAAGGAAAGAGGAGAATTTATTTAATGCAATAGGTCAGTTGTGCAGTACTGTGTCCCGGGGGAAAAATCCTTCTCTATCAACCAACAACAAAAATAAATAGATCATTCTGTCCAATAGTCACTTAAAAGTGCTGCAGCCCATCTGTACATGAAAGTGGATTTTAGGAGAGTTACCCATAATAAATTAAACTCCAGCTTCTCATTTAATAAGTTATAGCCTCTCTACCACAATGAGATAATGGGAAATGAGACTACAAGAATGCACCATAAACCTAGAGAGACTTCTATCAAATGCTAAATTGTAAGGAATATCTTCAAGCTGCATCTCACTATATCGTTAAAGTCAGCATTTGGTACTTTAATATCTCAAAGCATGCCATCCACCAAAATTGTGTCTCTGCTTATGAAATGCAAGCAGTATCAATTTAATTCTTTAAATTAGAGGTACTAAAAAAACATCCACAGTGAACTCAAAAATAGCCTGAAACTACTCATTGAAAATGCTTGTTACATTTTACAGCGCTGGACAGAGATTGAAATATTCAAGCCAATTCTAACAAAGAGTCTGCTTAAGATTTATGGATAAATTTCAACTTGTTCGTAAGAGAATGCATTATTTAATGTCAGTAGGAAAACATTATTAGAATACGTTTCTTTTATTTATGAAACACGAATAGAAACACACTAATGGAATTGATACACAGATGCACAAAGACCCACATTGTTCCTTCTGGGGGTAACTTCTGAAAGCACAAATGAAAAGTCTTCATTGCTCCGAGCTGCAGGAGCGACCCAAATACAAAAAAACCTCCTGATGTTTGTATCTGTCCCATCAAAACCCAAATACAGCTCTCCCGTGCTTTGTCGTCGATGCCTCACAGCTCTCAAAAGCCTGCTAAGATTTTCGGGAAGGCAGATGAAGCCCAAGAGACAGGGCTGGGGAGCACAAACAAGTTCCCGATAATCCACAGGAAAGGAGATAAGCGGGTTCAACCTGGACCCCCTTGAGAAGAAAGCAAGAGGAAAACCTCCTTCAACACCACTCCCTGAATCACACGCTGCTCCCTTTACCATCGTGGTGGCCTGGCAAGAGGAGGTTTCAGTGAAACAAAACCCTGGAAATGCAGCAGTTTTTAAGGCAGTTTCTTCCTGGAATTGGAGAGGGAGGAAGGGGAGAAGTAGACAGGCCATGCTGAAAGGAGCATCTCCTGGATCCTGGAGACCTCATGCTGGGAATCCCCGAGTCTGGCAGGGATCTCCCAAAATCTCCACCCCAGTGGTAACAGCCACTTAGCAATCAACACCAATTCCAACAGGAGTCAGACAAGCCCACGGAGAGACATGTGATGGAAGGCTTACAGGAACCATCAACACATCTTTTTTGGTTATGTCAATTTTTTAATTTCATGGTAAGAATAGGGAAAGAGGGCTGGAGATGACACCCTATTCCTAAAGGGAAAGCTAAGGCACAGAGATTTATCCAGCTAAAGCCTAAACTCATAAATCCATGGGCAGGATCCCAGGAATTCTCAGTGATGTTTATTATTCTCTGAATACTTTCTAATAAATTCCCTCCTTAGTACAAAGCCTGCCTGATCCAACTGTACATATTTACTTAGCATTCTCTCAAGTGGCTTACAGACTGGCTCAAAAAAAGAATCCCTTGGTGCTTTTTCAAGAAAAGCTGGATTTCCCGGTTGGATGCAAAGGCAGATTTCTTTTCATTGCGCTCCAGATGGTTCTGGATCCTAAACCCAACATCTACCAGACTCAGGTTTGAGGAGGGTCCATCCACCCAGCCAAACCATGACACAGTTGATACCTTGAAGCAGAGATTGCCCAGCATAAGGAAAAAAAAGCCATTTTGCATAGTCTGAAAAGAAAAAAACCAGCAGTAAAATTACAACACGTGCTCTCAGACCCATTGGTTGTAGAGCACCTCATCCCCTAAGCCAGCAGCGCTTCTTCCCCTCCGGTGTGTATTTTGTTGTAGCTTCACCCAGCAGGATTTACCCTTTTATCCCCTCAATTGCATCAGCTGGATTGCAAATTAAAGAAGAAGCCCAAACCTGAATACTTGGCTAAGTTGGACAGAAGCACCTGGCTCACAGTACATCCCTTTAACCTGTACTGCCCCAGTTCCTCATGCGAGACAAATAACTTTTGCTCTTACAAGGCTGAGGTTTGTGGAGGTGTTTTGAGCTCCCTGGGCTGACTCAAAGCCTGTTGCTGCAAAAAACCCTCCCCAGGAGGTCCCACGTCCTGCAAAGCTGGTCAGCCTTGAGGCAGATGGAGCCAGAGAGGAGCAGGGTGAGGGAAATGGGTGGTGCAAGACATCTAACAGTGGGAGATGTTCTTAAGAGGACACCATCAGGAGCCAAGAATAATTACCATTAAAATGCAAACAGGAATATAAATATGAAAACAAGGAGTTTTAAATCGCCTTTCCCCCCCCTTCATAATGCCTTTCTGATTTCCCCCCCCCCACTAGATAACACACGCCAGCAATTATGCTGGGAATTGATTAAAATCAATAGTCTCCTCCTTGAGAACTTCAAAAAGGGTCAGCCACCCACCCCACGGCACTGCTGACAGATGCCTGAAAAAAAAAAAAACAACCGAAAAATCCCAAACCAAACCCCCTCAGTTCAACAACACTCCTGGAAAAACCAGACCGTGTGATGTTCACCTCAGGGTGAAGAAGAGAGGAAGCCTCAACTATTTAACAGATCCAAAAATTTGGATGACAATGCTCAGTGCCACATATGGCAGCAAGGGTTATTTCACTCCAGCTAAAACAACATGTTAGGAACATTTTCTTACCCCTCCCTGCAACATTACTTAATGGATGAATCAAGGAGAGCAACCCTGAAGGGCAAACTTCTCTTAACCCTGCAAAAGGCATGTTAAATAAGTAGTACAACACTTCTGGGATGCATTCAGCATGTCCTGGCCTCAGGCCCAGGAACATAAATCTGTTCCTTACACTGCATTGAGTTTGCTCCAGCCTTTCCACTGGATGCAGTCCAAAGCCCTGTCCATCCCAACAGCAGCATCTCCACAGCCCTCCATCCTTCCTCGTGCTTTTCAAGAGCCTGGTCAGCCACATCTTCTTGATTGTCCCCAAGTCCAGCCCTCCGAGCTCGTCATGCCCAGTTGGTAACTCAGGAGGTGTCGCCACCATCAGCTCAGGGGACCTGGAGTGTTCTCACATGTGGGGACTGCTCAGAGCATTCTTGGCAAGAAGGAAACCTCTCCAGCCCATGACACCATCAATTACACTCAACAGCAGTGGCAGTCGGGGGGAAAAAAGAGATTTCTCAGGGGAAGAGGAGTCTGAACTCACGTTCGTGCAGACAGGCTCATCATCCCCTTTTCTGGGGTTTCTTATTATAGGAGAAAAATATCAGCAAGATCCCAAAGGTTCAAAAGACAAAGTGCCAGTGTCAGATGATTCATGGCCGCCCAGTTCCTCTTCGTTTCAAGAGTGACAAAGCCAAATAAATTAAACCCAGCTGACTAAAACAAGCCGTCCTAATTCACGGATGAACCAGGAGAATCAAAAGCGTATGACAGTGTTAGCAGGAAGGCCTTCCCTTACATGCAAACAGCCCTCACTGTGTAAATGGCCAATTAATTGATGGGAGCCAGATGTGCTGTTTGGGGCTGTTGTTTACCTTACTGCTCTGCCCTTTGATGGATTGAGAGATGTCACCATTTTTCAGCAGCAGGGCCACTGCCTCCCAGGCACAAAGCCCTGGCTACCCCAACCCTGATAATTTTCCTCCTCCACAAACTACGTTCTCCTGTTTCCAGACCTGGTTTGTAGTGAAACATGTTTCCCTTAGTAAATGAAATGCAAGATGAGCCTCCTGCTTTTAACAAATTCTTGTACAGAAACCAAAGGCAGACTCTCCCCATATCAGCTGGTCCCTGACATGTACCACAGAGCTCCAGCGCTGCTGGTGCAAAATTTCACAGGGAAAAAGCTCCCTGCAAACCTATTGCTTAATAATATTTAACAAAAACGAGAAAAAAAGAACCTAACAGAGACATTGGACATAGCTACATCAGAGCATCAAGATAATAAGCAAATTTTTCTCTAAAGAAGATAGGCCAAAGTTTTGCAGAATCAGAACCCAGTTTTACACTTGCAGTAGCCTATAAAGTAAAATCTAAACCTAAAGACAACCAGAGAAGTGCAGGGGGTTGACAGCAGAGAGAGCTCAAACTGTTCTGAACTCCTTGGGTCACGGTTTAAATCCACAGATAAATATAACCCATATGATAAACAAAAGGGAGAATAAAAGCAACTAAAGGTAGAAACTAATTCAAGAAATACATTGTACACCAGCAATGTCCATACCCTCTGCTCGCCATTTTTAGCAGCAGTTTAATATGCAAAATGAACTCAGGAGAGAAGTTGAGTAGCCACAAATACCAACATCCATGTGGTCTATCGTGGTTAAAGATCAATGCACACTGAAAGCAAGGTGGAACCCCACAGTCCTGAACCAGTAAAACACAGCAAGTTCTCCCTCCACGAGGTTCTCTTTTTGAATGTTTTAATGTTTTAATTTTTTTTTAACGTTTTACTATTTTCTTAGAATAAAGAGAAAAGGAAGCATTGAAGATCACACATTCTCTGGTTTGGGGTGTCTTGTTGTTTTGGGGTTTTTTTCCTTTTTTTTTCTTTCAATGCTGGTTGTATACTGATGTTATCTATAACTGCTACAGCAGATTTTGTTCTCAGATTCCTCTGTAATTGTCAAAACACCCACTTTGAAGCAAGGGAGCCTGTTTGGCACCTTCACATCTTGCTTGGAATCTTAACGAATACTCCAGGACACTGAAGCCCTGGGTCTGAAGCCCCCCCAGCTCCCCACAGCCCTACCCCCAAACCACTACAAAGTGATTTACCACAGCACATGCCATTGAACAGCAAAGGTAATCTCTCTTCAAAAGCCCAAGCTGGTAATTTATTTCCTTGATTAGTCCATTTTTCCCCCAGTGGCCTGTGTAACAAACAGTTTTATTCACAAGCAAATTGTGAGGCTTTTAAGGGCAGATAAAGCTTCTGTTGCTTCTAATCTGTTTGTAGCAAGAGCTGACAAATTGAACAGAAACAAGAACTGAGCCTAATGCTAATACAGGGGTGTTTGATAACACGAATAACACGAACTCCACCAATCTGAGCAATGTTTCCACTCAAGGTGATGCAGCTGAGATAGGACAGACACTTAAGCCATAGCATAACTTTATATACCTGCTCACTTAAGTGCCATCCATTGGGATTAACACAAACAGCTTAAATAATACTCTGATCATACAAAGAACTTAATGTTATTTAATACTCAAGCCAGTTTTCCCACTTTGTTTTTTTCTGCAACTGCTAAGAGAAGGAAAGCTGTGCTTATTTCCCACAGTCTTCCAGGTTTAAAGATCAATATTTTATTTTCCTCTACAGATTTTCATCTGTTCTGTCTTCAGTTTGAAGTGTTCTCAGCAGTGAACATCTGTTAGAAAATCTCTTACAAAACCCCACTTAGTCTATGGCCCTTTAATCAAAGAAGGGTGAGGGTATTAAGAATTTAAAATAATATATCCAAGTTTAAAAACAAATACATGTGTTTTCTATTTGAGAATGTGTGTTATTACTTTCACATTCTGACCTGTTAAGTACACATGCTCTACCACAAGTCTCTCTGGAATTTTGGCAAGAACCAGCATTTATTTAATAAAAGGCCTTATTAATTGTAGGACTATATTGTTGATACTTTGCATTTACACAGCATATTACATTTTCAAAGCACTCCAACGTTAAATAATTCAAACAGCCTGTATATTTGCATAGATGGATGCACACAAATGTAAAGGAAATTATGAAATGCTGTTCACATGTTTCTATATGAAAGAAGTTACAAAAACTAAATTCTTGAGTAAATTGAAGATAGTTCACTATTTTTGGCACCACATTATGAGAGAAAGCCTCAAAGCAAAGCAAAATTACTCCAGCATGTCTGATAAGGATTTGAGAGTGGGATTCCTCTCACCTGCCTGGACTCGGCTTTGAAAGGAGAGTTTTCCACTGCAGTTGCTCATCCCAACCCCTTCACAGTGCAAAGAAAGGATCCATCACAACTCAATTTCTCTTGATGGCCGTGGACTTTTAACCAGCTCTGTCTCATGGCAACAGGTACATTTCAGCACTCAGCAGAGTGTACATTTAGGCAGAAAAAATCAGCTCAGTGTCTGCCCATCTCTGACCTGTTTAACTGGACAATACTAACTAGAAAGATGAATGTGGCACATAAAAGGACCAAATGAAACAACACACAGCAAATTTTTCTGAGCCCGTCGTTGGCACAGGTCTATTTATAAACAAGGGGCTTTTCTTCCAATGTACAGGTAAGTTTTTAGGAGTCCAAAAACTTTGCTTGTCTTAAACATCTCCATATATCCTTACACCAGTGGTTACAATGTTTGGAAGCTCTTTCTTTATGCTGATGTGAAAAGACTACTCTTTACATACTGACAAGCAAGACCAAGTCCTGGGTCAACACAGAGACCACCATTTTTCCTGCTACATCATTTTTATTATTAAGACCAGGACATCCCACCTGAAGCTGCCTTAATTTTAGATTTTTTTCTTTATTTTATAAAGAAAAAAAAAAAAGGACTTGGAGAAAATCAACAAACCAAAAAGCCCTCCTGTAACTTCAGACCCTATCAGAGTTCCAGCAAAATCAATTGGAGAACTTTAATATTTACAGGGTTTGGATTGCAGAGCCACACAAAAAATAGATTGAACAAAACTCAGTTTAGAGACATACTTCAGAAAAAAAAAAAAGGCAAGCTTAATTGTAAAGAGAAAAATCACTATTGGATTATTTTACTGAAAAGAGAAAGTCCAATGAATACCCAAAACAACCACCTCAAAAACTCGCTGATGAAAGGTTTTTACTCAAGGACAGCCACCATTTCCCTGCTGCCCACCTGCGCAGGCTGTGCTGGGAGAGGGACTCGCTGTCCAAGCTGTTCCATGGCTGTGCCATGATTTGCCTGGGGAGCAAACCCTCCTATGCCGTCCCCATGGACGCCCTGCCAAAGCCACAGACCCAGCTATCCCCACGGTGGTTAACGTTGCATGCCATGGGGATGAGCAGGATTGTGTTCCGCACAAGGGAGCCCAACTGAGCAGGGGGAACAGAGAGAGCGTTCCACAGCTCTGCCCTTGCCAGCTCTGCTCTCAGCAGCATTAGTAAGAAGTTGAAACATGAACACATATGGGATGACTCTCCTCTTTATTATTAACCCACATCCAACATTGGGGACAGGGAGGATGGTTTGCCCAGGTTGAGATGATTGTCTCTTGTGCACTTACCCCTGGGAGTACCCCAAGAGCAGGAAACACTTGTAGGAACCATGAGGGGGGAACTGTCCTTGCAGTCTTTGCCTGGTTTTCAAATCATGCCAACCAGAACACCCAGGGGGCTCTTCCTACTCTTGGGCATGTTGAAGAACATGCAAGAACTGCCTCTTCATGGGTTCCTTGCTGTCCCATAACTTCCACCATCCTTTCCACCCTCCTCTGTGCACTTCAAAGGTCCTCTGTCTCCTTCAGGAGACAGGAGAAAACACAGTGTTGAGATGCAGGTGAAGCCTCGGTGTCTCTTGTCTTTCCCAGTCGTTACACACTCCTCTCCCACACACACAACTATTTATCTGCACCAGGTTTCATCTGTCATTTTTTTGCCTGGCACCCAAGCAGCTGTTGGGTAATTACAACACAGACACACCACATGTGTCTTGTCATTAGAAAACAACGCCCAGGAACCCCCACCGAGTGGAGCAAAACCCCAACCCAACCACACCCAAGCTCTTCATGACATGCTCAGCTTTGACCTCGAGGAAAGCTCCATACAGATGTGTTCTGCAGGCTTGTCCTGCTTTTATATTAACTCCACCACACCTTTCAGGTTATCATGACAACTGTACTTAAGACATTGGAGGGAGGCTGGTCAGGAAGAGACAAAGGAGGGACCCAGATTGACCAGACCCATTCATTTCAGAGACATTACAAAAAGGACAAAAAAAAGATTATCATTTGGGAGTGATGTTCAAAACTATCTACACAAAAGTTAACTCCTAGATGTACAAACATCATAGAAAATTTGTATCTGATTCTGGACAAATCACTTCTGTAGCTATCAAAAAAAAGTGCATTTATATATGTTTAAAAAATTTGAGAAAATTCCAGCTGAGGAACACAACAAATAATTAGTTAATTACAATATGTTAAACCAAGTTCACAGCACTTCTCACTTTCTTCAAACTTCACAACTGGATTTCATCCAACCAACACATTCTTCAAGAAGTTCAAGTCTCTTCTCCCTTCTTATTTCCAAGAAAAGCACACTCATCTTTCAGCCACACCACACAGTTTGTCCACTTCACACTGCAGGATTACAGTGGTTTACACCATCCAGGGATCTCTAACCTCCATTTTTCACAGTTTATCATCACAAGAGCTCAAAGCAGCTCGCTTTCTATGTGAGTCCACAGACCTCATTTCTCAATGAGGACATGAATGTGCACTTCAGAGCAACAACATTCCTGCTCGAAACCTAACACGTGAATATTTGCAGAAGACTTTAAGCCATGCAGTTGAATCATGTTCTCAACTGGAAACAGACTCCTGGGTAAATAAACACACATCTTGGAGTGTTCCTGTTTTTTCCTTAAAATAAAATCCCAATCAACCCCTCCTCAGAAAACAATTTTTCAGACACCCTAATGTTTGGGTACCGAAAAGTCCCCTGATGTCCTGGTGGAGACACAAGTCTGAGAGGTTCCTCACACCACATTCCAGTGTGCTCCTGCAGCCCAGCCATGAAGAGCACGGCTCCAAGGGAGGGGCTCTCAGACTGAGGTTTGCAATGCTAATTGACCCCAAGTCATATAACCATAATTTTCTCTTTTATGGAGGCATGCTCGGATGTTTAGTATATACCAAAACCTCCCTAATTGCTGTGGTTTCCCTTTGGATAATAATCAGGAAAATATAGGAGTCCATGAAATCTAAATGGTAAACAACATGCAAAGCGGGGGGGGGGGGGGAAATGGGAAAAGCACTCATATTCTTGCTCTTATTTGTATATGTAAGAGCCTTCTTCTGGAATTAGAGCCTGGTACAATTCCATGTTTATACTGCTTATGAAATTCAAGTACAGAGAGAACATATGATGGGAGAGATTCCTTTAAAGATTTTATTGCTTTGAGTTCAGGTCTGGTAGCATTATGAAGATCTTCCCAAGCAAAATCAATAAAGGCTTTACAGCATCCTGGATAGTTGGAATGTTTGTTTTTATCTTCTTTCTAGCCTTGTTCTGCTTCTCCCCCTTTGAAGTTCCCTGCAGTATAGAAATGTTTTGGTGTTTGATGGCACTGGTCAAATCAGGTTTCTGCTGCACACTGGCAATAAAATTTACTAACCCTTTTAGAAAAGAGGACTGCACATAAACGTAAGGATAACTATTAGAGTGGAGTCGCTGATCCCCCTGCCTTGTCTGCAGGGCAGAAAAGTTGCTACTGACAAGCTGCGCTGAGATTAAATTGGTTTGGACTACAGAGGGGAAAGCTGCCCATGCAGGAGCAGCACCATCCTGCCTTCCCAGCACCAGCCACTCTTCCTGTGCAAACGGGCATGGCCATCAAAGGCACCCAAAGCAGCTGAACATGAAGTTCTACCCTGTCCAAAACATACAGAGGAGATCTGGAACCCTCAGATAGTCCCTGAGCACCTGTTTCCCAGGCAGGCACATCCCGCACGGGGCTCGTTCCAGCGCACTCACGTTGGGGATATGGTTTCACTGCCATATGTGCCAGCCATAAATCGCAGCCCGAGCCTTTCAGTCAGCCTTGGTAGCACTGAGTGCTGCATTTGCAGCTGCAAACCGCAGGGACAGTTGTGGTGCTAGCTGCACACAGTTCACACAGTCCCTTCACATGCCTCCAAGTTCAAAAAA
>VWZG01006017.1:654776-685088 GCA_013396735.1 Grallaria varia | reverse complement strand
CCCCAAATCCCCAAAATTAAAAAAAAAAAAAAAAAAAAAGGATTAAAACAAGTAACAACCTAATGGGCAAGAGTCGAGCCCGCAGCTCAAATTCCTCCTCTTGCTTTTGATCTGCTGCTTGCATTTAAAGACCTCCCAGGTTATGAAGCTGTCACATCAAGAGCCTGGAGAGTGACAGCTGCAAACCTCATGCTGCCCATCAAACCCAGCCCAGAGTCCAAGAGCCCATGAGAAGATCTTTGCTTATTTTTATTGCAACACACAATCATCTTCTCCTGTGTTTATTCTCCCAACTCCTCCCTCTCCATGAATGTGTAATTGACCCCTCCACTGACTCTTTGCTACTCTGAAAAACTACTGCTAAGACCACGACCCACAGATTGTATTACAAACACTTCAAATATCTTCTAGAGTAAAGAACAGTCCTGACCCCTTGTTTCATTCTTAAAAAGTCATTCCGAGGTCCGGCACTGGGAGATCAATTCATGACAAGGAAGTATCACTGCACTCAGAGAAGACAAAGTGTTTCCTCTGTGATTCTTCAGGAATGACTTGCTCACTCCTCAGTTGGAGTGTCCTCAGGAGAGAGTGGCCTCAGCAACAGGGATGTCCTACAAGGTCTGTGGTGGCATCACCAAGCAGCAGCGAGAGCCACCACCCAGCTGTGCCCTCCATGGCTCTCTCTGCAGCTCAGCCCCTGGGCCCACGCTGCCAGTCCTCAAAAGCCAGCAACAGAGAGGGAGGAGAAAAGCACAGACCTCCTTTGGTGGAGTTCCCAGGACCAAACAATGTTTTCAAAGACAAGCAATTCAGCAGCTTCGGGAAGCGAGCACGCCAGGACCATCCCATAAGGGAAATCCATTGCTCTCTTTGGAAACCAAAGAGCTGCCAGCCAAATTTTACCATTCTTACAAAATGTTGGCGTATTTTGGTAGCCCAGCGTTATCCTGCCCCAGTCATTCACCAGAACCATGGCAAGCACTGCACAAACACACTGCAAATTCATAAGGTGACAGCCCAACCCAATCAAGTCAGGAGCACAAAACCCCCTGAAGATCAATGGAGTAACAGTGTCCCACCAGCCAAGCCTTTTCTCTTAATTTTTTTTAAATCTTGAGAGATTTATGAGCAGGACTCCGGATGGGAATGATGAGGTGGTTCTGCAGATGCCTACGTGCAGCTCCTCCCAAGCATGAAGGTGCTTGTTGGGGAAAAAATGTGAGAATTGAGCAATAGAAGAACTGGCACCAGCTCTGTGTTATTTTTGATGAAAATCATTTGTTTTTCTATGGAGTTGCAACACAAACCAAAGCAATGAAAAATGTGTTTGCCCTGCGAGATGATTTTATAACTGTGCATCTGAACATTGAGCAGAAATTTCTTTCTAAATGCAAGTAGAAAAACTTTTGCAAATGTTGACAAGTCTGTGTTTAAGAGACCAATAGGACAAAAAGAAGCTTCTTTTAAGACCAAGGAGTACTTTACACATGATCTACTTTAAAAAGCATTCAGTACAAGGCCACAGGAGAGCTTATCTTCAGGGGTATTGGAGGAACACCAGCAACTTTTGACCACTCCTTTGGAACATCATAATTAAATAATAAAAATCCCATACAATTATAGCTGCATCTACATAAACACGGGAGGCCAAAAAGTTGCATCCCATTAAGAGAATGCTATGCAAGGCAGAAATGCATCTTAGTCTTCCAAAAAGTCAGTGGAAGTTGATCTGACTTGGAAAGACTTCCTCTAAGATAAAGAAACACCTAATTTGACACAATCACCAAAACTGTTCTTATCTGTTTTTATTAATTCTTAAGCTAATGGTTTACAAATGTCTGCTCATTAGCAATGCCCAAAAAGACACATTATATGCAGGGTGGGGTTTTTTTTTTGTTTGATTGGTTTGGGTTTTGTTTTGTTTTGTTTTGTTTTTTCTTAAGGCATACAATACAAAAACCATAACAGAAGGGAAAAAAGGAAGGAACAAACTTTCTTGTAAAACAAAGAAGCCTGAGATGTTTCAGGCAAAAAATATGTGGAACTAAGTTAAGTAATTCAAGCCAGGAGAGAGACCTGCAGAGCAGATATCCAATCTATTACTCATAAAAGAGAACTGACCAAAATTCTAATTGAAATTCCCACTTCCCTATTATTGTAACTCATGAGGATACAATGCCAAAAAAAAAAAAAGGCAAAAAAAAAAGTCTTAGTTTCTAAATTTTTTTCTGGTATTTCACTGGAGTTCTCACAAGATCATTAAGTATATGGCAACAAAGGTTCATTAGCGCTTGGGGAAAAACATCCTTGTAAGGTAAAACTCTCCAAGCTTCAATCTGTCAGCACCCACCACACACCTCAGCTTGGGAGCAGAGGGGCAAAACAAACAACTTCTGTTTGCAATTGCTTATACTAAAAAAGCAAAGACCCTGAGGACCATTCCTCAAACCTGCAGCCCCTGCGAGGCAGGGCTGGGCAGTCCCAGCCACCTCCTGGGGGCAAAGCGGCTGCAGCACATCAGCAGGGTCACCTCTGGCCATGCCAGGGGCTCCTCACGTCTCAGTCCACCCTCAAATGGACACTCACAGATGTCAAACAGCCAAAGAACCTCCCAGTCTTCTAAAAAGGCAGAGGTGTTTAACCGGAGAAGGTTCCTTTTCCAACCCAGAAGGGGTTGGGTGTGCATGGAGAGGACACACACACGTGGAAGTCATGGCTGCAAATGCTGCACGTGCAGCACAGGGGGATGCAGATGGGCTGTTGGGTGAGGCCAGTCAGGGGCAGGGGGCTGCTAAAAAAACAGCCATTCCTGTTCTTTCAGTTCCCTGTTCTCAACCATGCACTGCACTTTCCCCTCTTCCTCATCCGTAACCTCGTTGGTTTTAACATGGACAGGAGACCACACGAATAAGTCTTAGCTTAAATTATGGCTCAGACTGAGGACGGCATCTTCCATTTCAAATCATGCCCTGATGAAGTGGGAATCCTTTGAGAAGCTGCTCAGCAGCCCTCTCTAATGATGCTTTGAGTTCTGTTTCCCAGCTCTAGAAAACTGACACGGAAAGTATTTAAAAATATCCTCTCATACACCGAATATCACTAGGAAACTACGAGAGGACACTTGTACGTTGAGACTCAGGTTCTCAACAGCACCTTGCCATTTTTGATGACAGCTGATGGGCAAACTGAAGACAGCAACAAGGACACAGCTCCAAAGGTAATCACCACAGACCTTTAAGGAGCATCAATCTCATGGTATTTCCTGCAGCAGCTGCACTTCTCCCACCCAAAACACATCCCTGCACTCCAACTACAGCACCCAGTTTGACAAAGTTATATCCTCCTTTTGGAAGGGCTGAACTAGGAACAAAATAGCTCTAGAAAAACCTCTAAATACATGCCAAGTCTTCTGCTTCTGTGCCCAAGCCTGGAGAGTCACTGCAGGCTCTCAGAAGGCAGGTCCTCAGCACTCCCCAGGCACCCTTGACCTCCCAAGCCCCTTCATTTCCTGCCCTGACTTCAGAGATAGCTGGCTTGAGAAAGCAGCAGGACAGGGGAAAAATAAATAAAATGGGGTTCCCAAAGCTGGGCCTCCCTCTCCGTGCTCCCTGGGAACCCCCAGAGTATGGCTCAGCCTCCATGGGAACCCCAGAACATGGCTCAGGCTCCCTGGGAAGCAGCTTCACAGAGGGAATAAAAAATAAAAAAGAAAAAAAGAAAAGAAAAAAATTGTGCTGAGGGTCTTTGAGCTGGTGTCTGTTAGTTCTTGTGCAAAACTGAACGGGGAAACAAAACCCCCAGAGGCAGCATCAGCCACACACTACTGAAGGATGTGTAGCAATTTGTAAAAGCCTCATCCCACACACCCTCTCCCCATCAGCAAAAGGCTACGGGGCTGGCTGTGCACATTTTTTCCCCCCCTCCTGCTCATTAGGAGACTGCTCATCCCAGCCCACATGTACCCCTGGGAGAGAAACCCCCATAAAGGCAGGATTCCTGCTGTCAGGGCAAGGCACAGGCACGCCACGGGTAAGAAACAAAACCACACATCCCTATTATCTCTGGCAATTGCGGTGCCACAAGGCAGCCTGGCCCCACATTCTTTAAACACTGTAAAAACACGCTATAAAAAGGGTTTTATGCCTTTTTTTTCCCCATGAGCACAAAGCATGGGGAAAGTCATCTCTCCTGTGCTTGTGCCATCTGGTGCCACCACCACCACCTTGTTGGCTCAGCAGCAGCACCAGGGACCAGCTCTGAGGCCTGACAAGAAGCTGTGCAGTCCCAGCCAAACACTGACAGTAATTAAGTTTTATCAACATTAGCAATCACCGTGGGTTTTTCAAGTTTTATCCTAGAATTGGCATTTCCCCCCCTCCCCAAGCAGCAGTTCCTGACAGCCAGACCTTGCATAAAGATCCCACTTTCCACCAGAAAACATTCCCATCCTCATGGCCAAAGCTGGGGAAAAGAGGACCGGAATGCAATAGGAGCCGAACAGCTTGAAACCACTTCAAAGATGTATTTGAACTGTGATTTTAAGATTTTTGTGATTGTCAGTTCCATGGTTAAAAATCAAAGTACTTCTTCGACAAGCTGAAATTCAACTACAAGTACACAAATAATTTAATATGTAATAAAAATTAATTTTAATACAGAAAAATGAATTCTGCCCTGCTTCCCTTGTGCAATGTGTCCCTGTGTGGTGGGCTGACCCTGGCTGGATACTGGGTGCCCACCAGAACTGCTCTGTTACTCCCCTCCTCAACTGGACAAAATAAAACAAAAGGCTCTGAGTGGAGACAAGGACAGGGAGAGTTCACTCCCCAGTTACTGTCATGGGAAACACAGACTCAGCCTGGGAAATTCGTCATGGCCATGCCTGCCATTCCCTGGATGCTGGGGCAAAGGGGTATGGTTTGGGAGCCCAGGGAAATACCAGGGGAAAGGAGGGAAAGCATGGCACAGGCGAGCAGAAAGGAGAGCCCTGATCAATTTTCTCCAGTTAAATAGGAGGCACTAGGAACAAACCACTCATTCCATCATCTCCTTGCCTTCTATTCAACAGAAAAATTGTGGTTTTTTTTTTTTTCTTTAAGCCTTTTTTTTTTTTTCCAGGAAAAGGCACACAGAGCACATTTCCTCAGCACTGCAGCACCATGAAATGCAGGAGCCCATCAGAACATCACTTCATCCAGCGCTGTCACTGAGCTATGGAGTAAAAATTGCTGGGGCAAGGAGGTTAAGCTTAACGATCCCCTCTGGGAGACTGAGCCTGACTTCATCTACGTGCCCTAAACCACCAGCCCCCTTCAGATGAAACCAGCCAGTCACCACTGAGGGCTATAAAGAGCTTGCTTTTCATCAGATCGTTCACATACCCTACACAGATCAGGCCATTCTTCATGTAGGTCACACCAAAACCATGACAGTTTTCCATCTTTTAACCCAAAACACAGGCAAGGACAGGAAATGCCATATAACCTCCAAACCCGCCCTAGCTGAAGAAGAGACAGATTTTACTCAAACGCCTGGAATTGCAGAGGTAAAGCTCCAACCTGATTAAGTTTCTAGCATGTAAGCATTACAAAAAGAAACCTAAAAAAAAAAAGAAATAAATCCCTTACAGCTCCTGGCATTATGGTTTAGGGTTTTGTTTATTTTTTGATAAAATGTTAATTATTTGAATGTCTAGAAACAATTCTGGGGTGTCGTGGGAGCCCCAGGCTGCTAACCATCCACTGCATAGGTTGCAGTCAGCTTAATAACCAACAACAGGCAGAGAAAAGTTGCCTGGCTGATTCTGCTGACACAAAACAAGGCAATTCCAGCTCTGGGGGACTTCATCTTGTCTCCTCTTTTCCAAATCAACTGCTTGTTTTCACTCCACAATTGATTTTGTGATTAGCCCTTTAAAGACACAGGGGTCAACAAGGACAAGTCTGTGAATGCACCAGAGCTGGTAACACCAAGTGAGATCTTCACCCTGGGCGTGACTTGTCCAAATTTCACTGAGTTTGCTGCCTCTTGCACCAGTGACACGTCCAGAGAAATCTGTGCCCTCCACAAGGACTTTAAGAACCCCAGCACTGTGGTTTGAGGACAACACATTGAGAACGACCTCTTCTCTCTGGGTAACCCCGAGCCTGGGCTCTGCATGAGCTCAGATGGCCAGCACTGAATCAAAACAACCCGATCCTCACAAAGCCCAAAACACGGCTCCTTCTCAGATGGGTTACGGAGAGAAAACACCACCGTGGGTCCAGCTGGCACTGCTGCTCCAGGAATGTCCGTGGGCAGCCAACACAATCCTCCCCAGCTGCACTGCAGCTCAAAGCAAACCCAGCAATGAGTCCATGCCCAGCCGGGCAGCGCAATCGGTGCCGGGAGGGTCTGACACTGCCCCACCAGCGCCAGGCTCTTGCACAATGAGCTGCCCAACTCATGCCACCGATGCCCCATCGGACAGCCGGCCCCTCCAAGGCCCCGACAGCCACCTGCATCTCAGCACATCCTTCCCGGAGCCAACACACTCTTTTTTTTCCCCATGATGGCAAGGACACGGAGCAGCCACTTGTGACTTGAACGTTTCTCTCGCCACAACACCAGATAGTCAGGATTTGAGTGTTTGTGAAAGTTTGACCATTTTCCATGCCAACATGCCAATGCCTGGAACAAAGTAAGCAGAAACTTAAACAAGAGACCGAGACATGGGGCTGCTGCTGTCAGCCAGCAAGACCAAGAAAAGCCTCTAAAGACCACTGCAGGGAAGATTTATTTGAAACAAAAGCAAAGCCAAAGGAAAAAAAAAAAGAAATCATTAGTAGTCACTTACAAAAGGTTCAGAGAACTTTATACAAAAGGGAAACTCAACCCAAAGTCAGCTCCTAATGACAGAAATTCCTATGAAGAAAAGTTCTTTGTGCAAAGAGCAGAGAAGAAAGATTCTTGTGTCACTAAACCTCTTTCTCCAGCTTTTCATCAGTCAGAAAACACCTCATTAACAGTTAATGTCTACATAATGGTTGCATTTTCCCAGCACCTGATTTTTTTAAGCTTACCCAGCCTTGTCAGTAGACATTGCAACTTCAACCACTGCACTGTCTGTATAACCTGTCTGCAAATATTCCCACCTTTCAAACACAGCTCGGGACCATCTCAGCCCTCCTCATCCTCAAATGACACCCACTTATGCCCCACTTAAGGCTGAAATTTACCATTTGTGATCACACATCCTTCAAATCCCTATAAATTACCTAATATTTAAAAAATAGCAGATAACACAGATGCAATTTATCTGTTGATGAACAAGTCATAAAGCCTTTCCCCTTCAAATTGCTCTATTTCTCCAAGGGCAGATCAAACTTTCACTGAAAAAAAAATATAAAAATTAAGTCAAGCTTGTAGAATTCATGCTCTTCTCATTGTAGGTCTCCCTCCTTTACCAAACTCCTCTCCCACTGGCACCATGACATTCTTTGGCTGCGACAGGTTCTTATGTCACTGCAGCTTCCCACTTTTCACTCAGGAAATTCCAAAGCAGCTGTGACATTTGGACACACTGTTCAGTACGAGCTGCTTCCTCATCACATCTCCTAATGAAAATGTTTAGGATATAGCAACAAAGAGATTAATGAAGAAAGGGGGAAAATTGAAACCCACATGCCTCTGGCATAGATTAAACCTCAAGGAAAGGGCAAAGAGATGCTTCCAGGCACGTTCCCAGCCATGCTTTTGCTGTTATTTGGGACATGCATACGGGAAAGGGATGGATCAAGCAGAGCTTTGACACCTGGTGCACAGCACCTGCCCTCAATCCTTCCCAAAATCCCAGGTATACTCTCTACTCTGGGATAAGGATAACGCAGCTTCTGAGCAGCCAGTCAGGGGTGGAAGGCCATTCCCATGAGCTCCCACGCTGAATCCACCAGGCTCCAGCGGTCTGAGGTTGCCAGATAAGCTCTGAGCAAGAATGTGAAGCCTGGTTGCTGCTCCAAACCCAAACCTGAAGTCTCTGCTGCTGGCCCATCGCTGTTTGACTAGCTCAGTCTCTGACTGATGACTTGCCACTGCTTGGAGTCTCACAGAGGAGATTAGATACCTCTCCAAAATGAGAGGTTTTAATCTGTTTTCTGGGAGAAACCCTGCAGTGGGAGGTATCAAACAGATTTAACAACCCTCATAATTCTTTCTGGCCTCAAAAAAAACCCTAATCTGTAATCTGAGGGTATCAGGCATCTGTTATCCAGAGCCAAAATTACAACTGTGCTGCTCCTTTGCAATCATATAAACCCACATAAAAATCTTGCAAGATTTATCTCAAAGGAAAGGAGGATAAATATGAGATGTTTAATAACTACTGACTTGCTGGTCAGCAGATGGTCACTGCAAGCTACAGTACATCTGGAGCTCTTTTCTTCCAAAAAAATCCAGGCAAATCTTGACCAAGCAGCCACAGGCATCTGAATCCTGTGCCCAAGAGCCTCAGGTGGCTCCACAGCTGAGCACCCAACTGGTGGGGTCAGGGAATCCTCTACACAACTCGGGGCAATGCACCCCCCTGCCTAACATCCCAAGGACATGGTGACCTTCAGTCAAAGATGACACCCACCACCTTTTCAGGGATCATGATGTTATTCTCTGTTAACCCTCCCTCGAAAGAGGAGCTGTGCAAGACTGCAGCTCACATGAACTTTATCCAGTGAAGAATGACCAAAGCCAGATCAAGACAAATGAAAAATCAGGTGCACCCATTACTGCCTGGACTAGTGTTTCCTTAAAGCCACCAGTGCACCCAGGCCAATGGAGCAGCAGGAGAGCTGGAGGGGGACTTTGGGCAAGGCTGTGAAGTGACAGGACAAGGGGGAATGGCTTCAAACTGACAGAGGGCAGGTTTAGATAGGATATGAAAACTAAGTTCTTGGATGTGAGGGTGGGCAGGCCCTGGCACAGGGTGCCCAGAGAAGCTGTGGCTGCCCCATCCCTGGAAGTGTCCAAGGCCAGGTTGGACAGGGCTTGGAGGAACCTGGGATAGTGGAAGGTGTCCCTGCCCATGGCAGTGGATTTGGAATGAGATGTTCTTTAAGGTGCCTCCCAACCCAAACTATGCTGTGATTCTACAAACTGGATCCCAAAGTCCCTCTCAGAGCCAGCCAAAGTCAGCCAAGCCTGTAGGATGATGCAAAGCCTCCTCCCTGAACTGCTTAAAGACCTTCCAGTTTGTGGGTTGAATCTCCTCATCCAAACCCTCATTTCAAGTGAAACATTTAACCACAGACTGACACTTGGATGCAAACTGCTGTCATAAGAGCATTGTAAACTTCATGTCTTCACTAAATAAAAGCTTCACTTTGAGTTAACATTTCATCCAAATTTCTCAAAGTACTCATTCTTAATTAAAAAGAGCCAATCCTTTTCATTATGTGTGTTTCCAAATCACAGCCCCCCATAATTTACTATTTCTTCTGGGTCTTATAAAGAATTTCTCCTCATAAAACTCAGAAATACCACCTATATTCCGGTAATTCTATTTCTTAGAAGGGGTATAACATGAGACAGAAGGTGTCTCAACCTCTGCAATAGTAAAAGACCCCTTTTTTTCATGCAACCACACCCATTGCCTGCCCAGGTCCAACAATCTTCACCCATCATCAGGAATGTGCCCTTCATACATTCCTCTGCCCACTGCAGGGAGGCCCTGGGCAGCATGAGAGCCCTGTCACACCTTCCTCAGCCCCTGCAGAACAAGGAGAAGGCTCAGAGATGCTGAAATTCACCTGCCCTGCTATTTTCACAGCTCTCATTTCGAGCTAACAAAGTGTAACCCCAATACTGATGGTTTAATTCTGTCAGTGCTTTTACAGCCACAGATAGTGTATTTATCTATCTAGATTTAAAAGGTTTAACACTCCATGGAGGAGGAGGAAAGGCAAAGCATCACATCAAAGGGGCTGCGAGAGCTTCATTTCACATTAATTACCAGGGGGACTAAGCAACCAGCATCAACCAGCATCCAAGAAATCCACTGGGGAGATTATGGGACCGCACAAGGTGGTGTGGCAAAAACTCTGCTGCCAGACCCCCTTCCAAGGGGAAAACCCTCTGTCACAGCAGGCAGGGGGAGCTTTGGGGCAGCCCAATGTGCAGGGCAGGCAGGATACAAGCACCAGCATCCACATCCCTCTGCTCACCAAGGCTGGGAGCAGCTTCAAAACACTCCTGGGGGCTTCCCACTTAGCTGAGTGAGCACGGATGAGTGTGGCTTCCAAATGTGCCAAGAGCCTAAACCCTCCACCGAGTTCAAGCCAAGCTCTGAGGGTCAGCACCTTTGGGATAGGGGGAAAAAAAACAAGGCCACCAAAACATTATGTATTTTAAAGCAGGCCTTACATGTCTCATGCACATTTGGATCGGGCCAAACCCTGTCCCTCCAATGGGCACAATCATCTCTTCTAGAGAACACGAGCATTTATGAACAGTCAGCCTTTTAAAGATGGGCCTTTGATCCTGTTCCCAGTTATTTATTGAGATTCACCCCAGAGGGCAGTAAAATGTATGAACTAGTGGGAGAAGGCAGATTTTTACATTTTACCGAGTTGAACAGAGCAGAGAAAGCCATATGTAGTTTAAATATTATAATTTACACCAGTTCTGTTAAAATACAATCATCCATTTTTGAGCAGAAGAGATCCAAAGCATTTCTAGCCAGTTGGACTATTTCTGCATATTTCAGAGCCCTTCTGCTCTCCTCCATTCACCTCCAGACCTAACACTAAGTGCCAAGGGAAAGCATGAAAACGCATTATACTTAAGTCCAACCCGCTTAACAAAATCTCCACCACCAACACAGTTACACACACACTGCTTTTGCAAGACCAGAGACCCGTGCAGGGTATTAGCTCTTCATTTACATTCAGCCCTAATTTAACATGTCATGCAAATGGCACAGGAGGGAAAATGAAACCAAAAAACCTCCCAGCCCCTCTCTTACCCATGAACTACCAGACCATCTGCAGTTTCAAAGAAATTCTAGCAAGCACAGCTCAACATCTGCACCTCATTAAGACCTAATTTGAAACAATTGCTATTCCCTATCTCTCTTGTTTTTCCTGGGTAGAACAGCTTTGATGTCTCCCGGTTGACAAAAAATACATAACAAATAGGCATTAAAAAATATCAGCTGGAAGGTAGGAATTCATTCACAGGAACAACAGGTATCAGTGTTCATCAGAGAGAAACCAGAGCCCCGAGCTCTGCCATCTGCCCCGGCCACAACTACTGTACAGGGCAGGCAGAGGCTGCCTCGCTTCATCATCACTCCCCTCTTTGAGGAGCCACAGCTCACTCCGATTGCTTGCCCTCTTCCAGTCTGGGATTGGCAATCAAGGTTCTCCTGGGTTATCCCCGGGACAGCATTATCGTAACTTGGTTTTGCAAGTCTTTGTGACAGCTGAAAGTCTGATTTGATATAAGCAAAAAATGGCAAACCAAAACGTGAACCCAGGTGGTGCATCCCATGCAGACACAAACTTCATTTTCTCTTCTCACTCTTCATACCTCAAGTATGACTTCAGAAGTCTGGAGAAAACCCATGTTTTGCATAAGCTGCTCACTGACATTTTAAAGGAAAGGCAATTAAATCAAAATGAATTAGTTTCAAGTTCAATACAGTAGATGCCTGGTATTTTAATCAACAGGGCAATGGCTTTTCACATTTTTTTTACCTATGAGAGAACATGAGTGTGTTATGAAAAATCATCCATCAGCTTCCAAATAATCCACATAGTTGAAAAGCTGACATTCTCCCCATGTGTTTAATCCTATGTGACTCATACACTTATTCCTATAATGAAATTATTATTACTGGGAAACTTCTCTTTGCTAAGTCAGTCTCTGTAGGTGCCACACACGAGTTGAAAGCTTAGGAAGTCAAAGAAGGCCTTTGGTTTTCCAACAAAGTCAGCTGGTGACCAAATGGCACACGTAGCCTTCAAATGCAGATTTCATAACACAAAGCATTGCTTGCCTCTGCAGAACTTTGCCCAAGCACGGGCTTCCCCAGCAGAGCCAGAGGTGGCTCAAAGTGTATTTAGCATATGGGAATTTCCTGGTTTGTTTTCATCGGAATATGAACGAGAAAGACTGATCCTTATACAACTGTTGAATTAAAAACCAGGACTAACGAGAAAAGCCTCAAAGCTCCGAGGAGCCACAAGAGAGCTGCAAGGAAGCCAGAAACACAAGATATAACCCGACTTGTGTGCAGCTCTGATGTTCTCCAACCCACGAGCACGGCCACCACTCTGCATTCCACATTGGGAAACCACCACAGGGGAAGGGCTGGATGGAGAAACACCAACGCACACCCAGGGAGAACAGCACCCTCCCTGCCAGGCTGCTGCTCTCCACAGGCTGTAGCAGGACCACCCTCCCCTACACCAGCACTGCCGGCAAGGCTGAAGGTCCACCAAGCCACAGCACAGCCCAGAAACCAAGTGCTCAGATTTGTCAGAACCTGGGGGAAGACCCACCTCATGTCCCTGCTGCTCCACCCTGAGTCCCCCAGCATCAAAATAAGGAAACAACCCTGTTGCTTTGCAGGCAGATCAACGAGGACAAGAGAAGGCACTTCCCTCACAAAACAGAAAGGGGGACAAGGGGACACCCAGCATAGGAGCCCCCCCAGAAAGGGCTGAGGTCTTTGACCCTGCAGAGCAGCTTCTGCAGCCTCAATGCACGTGACATCCTGCGGGGGTAATGGAGAGGGGGGAAGCGGGATGTGTCCTGTGCTCACCCTAGCTGGGTTTGGCAGAGACCCAGAAATTTAAAGGCCAGAGGAAAAGCAACTTAAGGAGATAAGATTTACAAGTAATTGGAAGATCCTCCACCAATTCGACAGGCAGGGGGACCAGGTCAAACCCACATGTGACTTACCAGTAGTTTTCTAGCATCCCCTCGTCCTCGCTGCGCAGAAAGGCAGTTTTCCCAGAAATTTACAGTAATGTACACAAACTTGAGGAGAAAAACCACCAGTAACAGTGCTTTGGATTAAACCCATCCCAATTAGTGTAATCCAGTTTTGAGTTGCACATTGTGCTGGCAAACATGTTTTCCCAAGTCGTAGGTTATAAATATTTACAATTCCTACAGTAACAAAATGTGAACACTGCGTACAGCTCGGCAGGAACGACATTAATGCCAGGCACAATGGCTTGGACATGCGGTAGTTTCAGTTTTTTCCCCACCACGGATGTTTCAACACGTTATTTAACCTTCTGCCACCGTGGTGAGAAGGGTTTAATCCAGTGCTGCCCCTGGACGAGGCTCTGCTGCTCGCTCCCAACTCCAGCCCCATCCAACCCTGTGCTGGCCCATTGCAGGGTGAGCCAGAATGGAGATTACTCTGGACAACGAGAGAACAAAGTTGAGCTGACCCCCTTAAAGTTTATGCCAACAAAGGGGACAAGAGCCAGCACAAGGCCAAAGAAGCTCTTCTGGTGGCAACATGAGTGGATCTGGGAAAACGTGTCACAGAGATATTTCATGATGTGTTCAAGCAGATCTAGGTGCAGAATTTCTCCAAGAACTGTCCCTCTTCCCTGTCACTGGACCTGGGCAGAGATCAATGCAAAGACCCCCAAGTCTCCCATGGACGGAGGGACGTTGCACCTTTTGGTGGCAGCTTATTGTCCATGGATTTGCGGCAGTGTGAATCCAGACTTGAGGATCTCCTTGCACTCCCAGCTGTGGGGCCTTCATGCATGACCCCATAAAACTGTACACATGCACTTGCGTGTGTAAACACATCTGCAGAAAAATAAACAACCAAAACCTGCATCTGGCAGAAGCCTCAGAGTTCATCTCCTTGGAAGGCTTCTCCCACACCAAATCTGAGCAGGATGCTCCACCTTGCCTTTCCTCCCCATAAACACCTGGAACACACAGAGCTCTAAGAGACCAGGTGCGCTTTAAAATAGGACATTTTCAAAGTGGAGTCTCAAAGTGGAGTCAAGATGAGAATGGCTACCCCAAAATACAACCACCACCACGTGCCAGAGACAGGCAACTCAGCCACTGCCAGGGCTGTGCCAGCATCCAGTACAACCCCAGCTTGAACAAGCACTAAGAGCAGACGCTCTTCCTACCTCAATGTCCAATGCAAAATTCATCAGTGACAACTGCAAACTTCCAGGAAAGCCAGTGTGTTTCATGAGAGCAAGGACATTTTCAGTTTACATAACTAATGCCGACAAATGACTGGACAGACTTCTGAAATCCCCCTGTAAACTCACTGAGGCAACTCAGCTTAGAAGTATCTTAATTAAAAGCACCAGCAAACCCAGTCTCACGCATGGCTATAAACAGCCTGAAGAACCAGCAGCTGCAGAAGAAAAGACAAACTGTGCACACCCACACACACCTTAGTCCTCCTTGCTCACTGCTCAGCATCTGCTCATCTTTTTTCTACTTCTTTTTGCAAAGATATTCAAGGGAAGAAAGGATCATTTTTTCCAAGGGAAACTTCTTCCGCCCACATTTTGGCCTCTCATGGCATGGGAACAGCAAATATCTCCCCTGTGTCTTCCTGCTGCTCAGCCACTGTGCATGACACTATCATTAGGCAATTATCAAATACAGGAGGAGCTTCCATGTAGATACCACACAGCACAAAGCCAGGTTTTTATCTTAAAAACATTCCCAAGGTCCTGGAAATCCAGGGGGTTTGCTGACATTTATGAACCCTCTGTACTTCAAGAGAGCTCTTTGTAGTCCAAGTTTTAGAGTGAGAGCTACTCTTCTCAGAAATGTCTTAAATTGCACTGTTGGGGACCACTGGGGGCCACTGGATCCACCCTTGAATTTTTTGGATGGTTTACCCTAAATCACAAAGGCTGCTTGCAGCTGTCCTGAACCATGGAGCCGGTCTGCTGGGCAAGCAGAGTGCCACACGAGGGGCAGCAATAGCAGGGCCACCAACTGCCTCCTGTCACCCACCTACACAGAGTTAAAAATAATGGTAAAAAAAGTCCAAGCATCTCCTCAAGCCATCTGATTTGTCCTCAGGCCTGAAATGGGATGCCAGCATCATCTCCCTTGCATCATCCTCATGCAAGGAAAGCTGATCTTTCAGCTTGGGGCCAACTCAGGCAGGAGCTGTGAACAGCTGCCATTAACTCTCCCCCAGAGCCATTTGTCCTCCTCTCTCCAGCTCCCCCCGCTCTGCAGAGCTCGGCCACTCTCCTGCTCCACAGGCACCAAAGCTCACCTTGTGTGTGTGTGCCAGAGGAATCCTTTAATTGAAACTACACCTGCTACTGCAGCACAAAGCTTTGTCATTGCCCAAAACATCGTTCTGCACAGAGATGGCAAATAACAGCATTGACATCCACAGGCTTCTTTTGTTTTGCTTTATCTTCTTAAAAAAAAATAAATTGTGGAATCACATCTCTCCAACACCTTCCTTCTCTTCAAGGGTTTCCTTGCTACACCCCCACACATCACCCAGGAAATCTGCTCATCCTCAATACTTTTTTTGGCAATTTGATGGCGTACCAGGGGAAACTCCAGCACTGAAAAGGCAGTGGCTCTAATGGCTGGACAGTTTTTTGCTAAACGTGAATTCAGACTTTCCTTCAGCCTCATTTCTCAAAAAAACCTGAATGGCACAAACATCAGCCTTTCTTTAATTTTCTTTTTAATAAATTGTGTTGATTTAAAACAGAGGGATGCAATGACTAATCCCCAAAATAGAAGAAAAGGTTGGGTCAAAGTGACATTGGCAGGAAAAAAAAGCTGTTGAGGGACACTGATTTCAGCTCTGCAGCATTTGTGCTTATCAAATTGTAAACTGTCATTTCAGACTTGGGCAAATCCTCCTGTTCAAACATTTTTACTTGTTTAAAATACTGAATTTTAAGTTCCTCAACAAGAGAAATTTCTTCATGAAAACACAGCAGCAACAGAACCATCTGAAGCCATATACTTTAAAATTGCCTTATAGATCCACAGGGCAAGACACTGATCCAAACAGATGTTAAGGTACTGAGAGAACAAGGTTTTCACATGGCTCTGTCCTCATAAACTCCAACTGCTCTTGTGTAAGAAAAGAACATTTCCCATTTTTAGCTGCCTCCGTGTTTATGGGCAACTCTCACAACCACAGATTAAACCCATCATTTACATTAGTCCAGTAGGGGTAGTCCATTCATAATTTTATACCCTTACTGATCATGGTAAATTTTGTAAGGCTTTTCAGTATTTCCTTGAAAATAGTTCACTTGCACATGTCCCTATATTTAGCAACACATCTCACTCACATCTTCAGTTTAAAAAATGAACACACACTCATCAGCCAAATGCACATCTCCAAGCTAGACATGACAGACTTTGTACTTAATCAAGTATTAATGAATTTTCTGTGTTAATAGCAAAGTACTGCTGCAACCAGTTCCCCTTTTCTGATGCCTCCATATCCAACAGAGCACAGAAACAGCAACATTTTAAAGGCTGTGAGTCCAAGCAATGCATGTGAATGTAATTGCTGGGTCATTTTATGTGCTGCAAGGCTATATTGCAAGATGATTGATTTCTTATGGCTGAAACTGTCATGTTCAGGCAACATTAAGCTTTGAGTGATGGTATTTAATCTGCAACGTGTCACAAATCCTAGATTAAAGGGGACAATTGCATATTCATTTCCAACCCTCCAAAAACTCGGCAAAAACACACCGAAGGCAACAAAACAAGGAGTTTGTGTGTTTCCTTCCCTTTCCCGGCTACAAAATACCACTAAACATTTAATTCATTCTGCTCGAGGAGTCAAGAGATGAAATACATAAGTCTCTATGGGAATTTATCACTCAGAAGCAACAAGGGGAAGGAGAAGAGTTTCCTCTCAGACCCCCAGAGAAGTTTAGGGCAGTGATAGGCAGCTCTGGCTCCGTGTGCTAAACTCCCAGGGAGAGGGAAATATCACAGCCAAAATCAGCTGAACAGGTTTGAAACACCAAATTATCATCTTAGCCATCAAACAAGCTCCCCAGGGAAAGCACTGCCCCATCCAGCACAGGAAACCAGTTTCCACCCCATCCCAGAGCAGGGATTAGAGTCACCAGAGCTGCATTTTATGGTCTGTTTCCAAGCCCAGCTCGGTCCACAGCACTTGGTAACATAACACCAGGGTTTTCTTTAGGGAACAGCTACTTTCCTCAGATTTCCAGGCTGTTTATAAACCTGAAACACCAGATTAACACATCAATTGGTTCCCATAAACTGAAAAACTCGGTGAAACTAAACCCAGGACAAGTCAGAATTTGGGGACACAGTGCCAGCATCGACACCAGGCTGGTGCACAGCGCCAGGAGAGACTGACAAAGGAAAGATCTGCACTATTGGCTTCACCCAACGCAGAGCAAACCCCTTCAGGGAGGACATCAGTGGCCTTTGGTGCCAGTCAAGGTGCCTGCTGTCTCTCAGCCCTCCCTCCAGAAATACAAACTCCAAGGCCAACTCATCAGCCAAGGGCTCGGCAACATCTCAGAGGTGCCTGGACATGGCATTGAGTGCCATGATCTGGTAAACTGACTGCAGTTGGACCAAGGGTTGGACTTGGTGATCTCTGAGGTCTTTTCCAACCCAATCAATTCTATGATTCTTTGGAGGCAGATCCACATTTGCTCAGTCCAACATCCGTGCTCCACTGTGTTCTGCACCTCTGTCAGTCCCCATCACAGCCAGAGAATTGGCTTAATTAAAATGGTCTTATTTCACTTAAATACAAGTATATATTAGCTTTCTTCTCAGGTTACCCATTCAAAGCATGAGGCCAAAACTTCCCATAAAGAAATCCTACGAAATCTGGAAGTGCCAAAAGCTATAAGGAAGGAGGGAAAGCAATTATCCATCAGTTTATTTAAACTTGTTCACTGAAAATATTTAAGCAGGAGTGTCACACAGAGACAAGTCACTCAGTAAGGGGAGAGGTTACGGTAAAGATACAAGGCTTTACGTGCGTGCAGGCATAGGTTTGGGCAGAGAACATTAGGGCTGGATGGCATTTCTAATTTAATCCCCTTTTTCAGTTGCAAGTAGCTTTATTAAACAAATTTTGCAAAGGACTAGAGTTTTCCACGCGCCATCCGAGCCCAAAGGCAGTTTTCCTTGTAAAACTTCAAGCAACGTTAAGTCGGAGTTATGAACACTAGAAAAGAAGAAAACACAAACCAGGTTTTGGAGAGCCCATTGGTTGAAGGAGGGGGGTAGAAAATAAACTCCTGGGAAAATTCACTCACAATTATTTTTCCTTAAAAAGCAGAATACTCTTGAACATATGGGCATCAGCAATTCCAACTGAGAGAGGGGAAACCTCTGGGCTAGATAGTCCACACATCATGAAATACAATCCCTTCCTCAAAGGCCTGACAATCAGACTCAGAGACCAAGAGAGGCCAGAAAAACTCACAGTCCTTCACCCCCAGCCCAGATTGTGAAATATGGAGAAAAAGAAAAGAAAACATTAAGACGATTAACACATACTGTATCAAGTAAGGACAAAGTCAAAGAAATACAATATCATAGCCATGTCAACAGGGCATTTAGGAAAGAAACTAACGTCTCAAGATAACAACTCTTAATTTCCCCTCAAATTTCACCTTTCTAATTAATATTTTGCAATTTCCTTCCAAAACAGCAAGCAGGAACCTGCCGTTCCCCACAGCTCCCCTTTCTTCTCCAGTCCCTTTCAGAACTGTAAGAAAAAATGCAATGGGGGAAAAAAACATTTCTAAGGAAAGCAGAGCAATGCTTTCACATGCATTTCTCTCCAGTTATTCCTCTTCTCCCTCCATTACAATGCAATTTCCTCTCTGAGGTATTCTTTATCGCTGGAGATTAAAGGCACATTTGGGGGCTGTTTGATTTGGCCTCTGCTCAGATAAACAAGTAAACTTCAGGAACGCAGAAGTCGACAATCAAGATCAGTTGAGTTGACAGCAACCAGATAAAAAGAAGCAGGTCAGGGTCTGGTTTGCTTCATTTTCTTACACATTCTCTCATCCTGCTACAAACAGGGCCCTGGGAGGAACTATTGCTCATTTACACAAAACTACCTTTTTTTTTAAATAAAAGAATTAACTTCTGGAAGAAAATTCACAGCTGAAGTCATCATTCAACAGCACCATCTTTTATAGTTACATTTTGCTGGAAATTAAAAAAAAAAAGTGTATATAAAAAGAAAGAAATGGAAGCTCTTCCACCAAGAAATTCACATCCTATCATGGGTAGTGATGGTTCTCCTGCCTCCCTCCCAGGCTCTAAAGAAAAGACACAGTAGCGCATGTGGTGTCTTCACTGCTTTGAAGTGATGGAAGATGCAAAGGGAATGATTTTGGAGAGCCAGCGCTGGGAACTGGGGATCTGCCCCCTGTGCCTCCACCTCTCCATCACATCCACGGTCACCCAGCTCAACCTCCACTACCTGCAAGTCAGACATCCCTGCATGATACAAATCAAATTTCAAGAAATAGGTGTAAACCCACCCCCACAACACAGAGCTGGGGCAGCCAAGAACAGCAGCACTCATTCTGCACTGGATACGTTTTCTTTACCCAAAAAAAGGGGCTAAGGTGACACACAGGTTTTTTCTCAACTCCATTATTTGCCACAAAAACCTCAAAGTTTTGCAGATTTGATCAGCTCTAGAGGATTAAACTTCCTGCATCTCCAAAGTATGGCAAGCTGCCCGTTCTCGGAAAAGTTTGCCAAAAGGTAATTTAGGGCCACTTCCTAAATTTACTCATTCATAGCTTTATTATTTCTTTTGGGTTCGGGGGTTTGGGGTTGTTTTGGTTTGGATTTGTTTAGGTTTTTGAGGTTTTTCTGGTTTGCTTTGTTTTTTAAATAACCATTCAAGACCGGGAGCTAGCAAAAAAATCTAATTTTAAGCTAACAAAAAATAAACAATCACTGAAGTTCGTATAGCAAGAAGTTAAAAAGAGGCATTCATGGTGTACTGCACTGGGAGCTCTATCGATGGTTAAAGATGATGTTCGCTTGAGCAGAGCTGAGGAAACAAAATATCGTTCATAAAAGAAAACAAATTCAAGCTGAGAAAACAAAGCCTATGACTTTTCACTTATCCTCATAAATAGTTTAACTGAGGTAGGTATAAGCATAGAATAGGGAGAAGTGTTTTTTTTTTAAAGGATGAGCAACAAGAACACTTCTTGATTCCCGGTGGATTTCTGCAGTCTGTTGGCTGGTTGGACCACATTGCAAACAGAAGATGAGAATTTCAGGAAAGTGGAAAGAAACTGAGCCTAAGAACTGAAGATCTTGCTTTTATTATTGGATTATTCGCGTGGAAGACTCGGCCAAGAACAATAGAAGAGCAGTTTGGAAGCAAGTCTTTTGGAGACCGAAGGGGCTTATGGTGTTCGCTGCTGTCTCGTGACAGGTTTATGCAGAACACAGGGTTGAGCTCTCGGCTCGTGGCAGAGCTGAACGGGCTCCAAAAGGGGGGGGTTTGCAGCAGAACTGTCCCCAGCCCTTGAGAGACCCCACCCCACAGGGCAGCTCCTGCACCCCACGGATGTGCCGCTGGGAGGGACAACACACCGGGGGCATTTGGGGTTAACTCGGGACCAGGTGACTCCTTCAGCCTCACCATGAAAATTAACCCATCTAGGAAACGCACCTTTAGGGCACACTGGTGTGGGATGCAATCAAACTTAAATCCCATGGATCTAGGGACCAGAAAAAAAAAAACCAACCCTGTGGTCCAAGTCCTGCTCTGCTTCACCATGAGGACCAGGAGAAAGGTGGGTGGGCCACGACAAGTCAGAGGAGAGCCAAAAAGCTTCCCAGGAACCACTAAATCATGGAGTGTTGGCAGGGAGAAGATGAGCAATGAGCTGGGGGCACAGGCTAAGGAAGAAACTGTTTGGAAGGAACAGAATCCAGCCAGAAAGAATTTAAGAGAAAAAATGATAATTACAGGAGCATTTGGATGGGTCTCAATTCACCCTCCCAAACAGCTTCCCACGGATGGCACCTTGAACTGGAGTCAGGGAATGATGAGCCATCGGGTTTTACCACCTCTATTGGTCTGCACAAATGGATGTACTGGAAACCCAGACCTGAGTTTCGCTCTCCACTAAACCAGAATGTGCATTATTTTGGCAAAAGAGCATTTTTCATTTATGAAGTAAAAAAAAAAAACCAACAAAAACCAACCAAACAACCACTTCTTTTGAAACCAGAACATAATAAAGTGAACAAGAAATACACAAGCAGCACGATGCTCGTTTATTTCTTATATAGCCCAGAAGGAACGCAATTTAAAATGTGAACTTTGGCAATTCGTCACAGAGGCTTTTCAGACTACAGAATTTTCCAAGAAGAAACTCAAATGAGAAAGATGTTTAACGCCGAGAAATGCCTACCACAAGCACCAGAACTATCAGATATAAGGATATTTACCTTAAATGCACCAAGTTCAACTCATCTCTGGCACAACTCTCCCAACTTTGGGACAGGCAAGTCTGGCACGGCATTCTGAACACAACCATGGAATAATATTTATATCATCACAGCTGAAATTTGAACACAATTATACAGAAGAGGGTTTTTAAGGAAAATACTTGTAGGGTGCGTGTGACAGAGCACTTTAACCTGGTTGGGTAGATCACAGCTATGCAGAACTTGCACAAGAGTTAACATGAGCACTTGTGTTTGTCACCACCCTGTTGGGTAACGCCGAAGATCTGAGATAAATATCTACACACAGGACCTACTTCTGAGCTCAGTTTGCTTCCACGGTAATTTGATATATAGAAATAGAGTTTTCACATCAGTCTTCTTCACCTGGGACAACTGGGGTCATCCTGGACAAGGCATCCCCTGGCCCTGGATGGTATCAGGAATATCCCAAGGCAGAGCTCCTCTAGGGTGGGATAAAACACGACAAACCATTGCACAAATTTGTTTCATGTCCCCACTGATGGAGGAACAGTGGCTTTTCCATCGGATATGCTGAAGTAACCCATTCCCTGCTTCCAGTTAAAATTAATAGGCAACCTTGCCCTCCCTTATCTAGGCAGCAATTGCTTCCTAATACAAGCAGGGAAGTCATGCCAGTTCTGCCCTCTGGGCCTCACAAAGCACACAAACTAATTCACATTATCCGGGAGCGGCCAAGCCAAAAATTTTTTAGAGGCAGAGATATTCTTATATCTGCTCTCATTAAGCAATTTCCTGTGGTATTTACTAAGTGGCTACAGTCTGCCAGCATGCCTGACAGCCAGATCCCTCCCAGCCTCCCAAGTTTTTCAAGGTGTCTTTTATTATTATTTTTAATGGGGTTTTTAGGGACTAACAGTGATGCCCAAACAGCTGAGAAGTCTGGCCAAGAAAGCACAACCCGGCTGTTGCCAGAGTTATTCCTGCTGTTGGCTCTGCAGGAGTCTAATGGCACGCTACACTCTGTTGCCCCCTTGGAAAAAATTAATATTGAGTAAAAAAAAAGAATTCTCTATTAAAAGTAACAAGAATTAGTGTCAGACTTACGTGAAGCAAACAAACAAACTCCTGTTTCTGCCATGACTTGCTGAGTGTACCAATCCCAACTAAGCTTTCAGGACTCCTACAAGTCACCAACCCAATTTATTTCACATTTTATCCATCAGTTCTCTGAACTTCTTGAATATGGCCATGCCCTTGTTCATTGGCTGGGGGTGGTAATATTTAAATCCAATGTCACCTTTTGGAAAAATCAGGAAAAAACAAAAAGGGCAGAAATTACTTGAAACCTTCCCATTTTACAAGTATTCTGACATTTTAGGTTCTTATTTTTGTTTGAAATCAGCTTTCCTTTGTTATTGTGAAGAGTAAACATGCACAACTAGTGAGAATTAAATTTCTACTGCAGCTAAATAGAGCAGCTGAGAGGGTTAATTGAACAGCACTTAAACTCCCAAGCATGCACTGATTTATTTTTATTTTACAAGTTACCATTAAAAAAAAAAAGACTGTAAGGAAGCAAACAGAAATCCCAAGCTAAGCACAAGTTGGATGGAATTAATTTAAGTCAGCCTGGACTTACTTGGTGACAGCCTCTGCAAGGGGACTGCATCTATAAATGCCTCATGAAAATGGTAACACTTGAGCTGATAGCTCAAGATGCTCCAGTGGACTGTTTTTCACCACTACAAATTATCATTTTCCCTTATTTCTCTACAAAACATCTATTTTCTTTCTCTTGTAGAGGCCAGCATCATCACTGTGACTGTGTGGTTATACACTCCACTTCTGTTCACTGCTCTCCAGATAAAGGCTTATTTTTCATACCTTAACAGAAAAAAACCAAAAGCATTTTCTCTATGTTAAATGGTCTTAAAGATGGGATTTGAACTGCTCTGGAAGCATTTATATAATTGAATTATAATTTGCTTCATTTAGGCTTGTGGTCTCTTGTGCACTGTCCAGTGTGCAAATCAGGCATTTGGTACAATTCAATTACAAATATACTCTGGGACCTTCTAATCTCATATTAGGTTTCATAATTGATTCCTGCTGTCAGCGTTCAGTCTCTGTGTTTGGGGAGTTCCCTCAAATCATACACGAAATCTAATGGGGAGCTATTTCAGACGTTTGTAGGTTTTAAAAAGAAAGATATAATTAAGTGTAATGCCTAGGTTAAGGCAGATTTTAGGGACCAGATTGTAATTACCAAAGTGGGCATAAATCCATCCATGTGTGCAGAGTGGAAATAGTCAGGAGAGCAGCAGCAATTTGTAGTTGAGGCAGTTAAGCTCTGGGTTTTCCTTGGAAAAAGAATATAAGCACACTACTGAACTCTCAGGCAAAACAGTGTAATCAGCCCTCTCCTACTAGAAAACAGAATATTTGTATTTTTAGAAACTGGAAAAAAACTCACAGTAGTACATCTGTTAAACAAACATGTTAAAACTCTTGCCTAAAGTAATGGAAAATGTCATGCTCTGCCGATAGAGCAGGCAAGGAGCTCCTCAAAAAACTAAAACCAGGTGTTACCACTCTGGATTTTAGCACGACTTAGCTCTTCCCACATCAGTTTATGGGATCTGAGTGAATCATAACAGTCTTTTTCCAGAGAATCCCCATTCCTGCTGTTCCCTGGTCCATCCAGGCTGCACAGGAGAGCTCGCTCCCTGCAGGAGCCCATTCCCTTTCAAAACCAGCTGAGAATCAGAGATTGTGTTAATCAAAATGTTTTTATACAATTAGAACAGCTTCGGCAACCAAAAGCTACAGCAGAGGTTTGAATTACCTACCAGCTTTTACATGGAATTCGCTGATGGGTAGGCTTTTGCAGAAATCTTACTTTCTTATAGAAAAATCGGATTATATTTAAGTGATAAAATATCCTGAGTGCATGGAATTAGCTCAGCAGTACCAAAGCTTCACAGGACTATTATCCTCATCTTCAGGTTACAGATTCAGCAGAACAGATCCAGCTGTGCTCTTAATTCCACCCAGAATCATGGAATCATCATCACTACGGTTGGGAAAGCCCTTTGAGTCCAACCATTCCCCCGGCACTGCCAGGGGACTAAACCATGGCCCGTGTCCCCAGGTGCCACATCTACACAACTTTGGAACACCTCCAGAGATGGGGACTCCCTGGCCAGTTTGTTTCAGTGCACCACAACCCTTTCCGTGGAGAAAAGTTCCCCGTCCCCCAACCCAAACCTTCCCTGGAGCAACTTGTGGCTGTTTGCCCTCATCTTCCTCCAGCACTTCAGAGCCTTCCTTGCAGTGAGGGGCCCAAAACTGAACACAGGATTTGAGGTGTAGCCTAATCTGCAAAAATCTGCAGGTCTTGGGGGAGTCCTGTTGGATTTACCCTTCTGTAAGTCCCAGCAGTGCTGCCCTAAAGCCAAACCCCAGCAGCCTCCAGGGCCAGTGTCCTGTCCCACCTCGGCCAACGCGCTCCAGCCCACCCAGACCAGCTGCCACCTTTGCACAGGCCCATCACCTTGAGACTGATCCCCCCCCCTCTGCTCATCCCTCAACTCCTGCAAAAAACACAAGGTTTTCCGCAACAAACCCCATAAGATGCAGACAGTGGTGACCAGCACACTGTCCCACCCGAGGGGCCCAAGGCTCTGCTTCCTCCTGGTAGAGATGGATGAGAAGGGGCAAACGGGATGCTGGGCTTGACAACAGCAGAGACCTGCACGTGCCAAGCATCCACCTCAAAGCCCACGTTTAGTAGAACGACTGGTACTCTTTACGCCATTTGGTTTGTTTTAATGGTTCATGTGCGCAGTTTCATTAAGAGGTATCCAGTTTTTCCCCTAAAGGCTCTTTTAAAAACAAGCCAATGAGAAGGAAACTTCTGAAGCCACCTAAAGTGAACCTCCAGAGCCATTGCAAGCATCAGACTCAGTTTTTGCCCTTTATACTGGGAGGGGACCATAGGAGACAAAAGTTTTCCACCTTCTCACCTTCCCCACCATGTATTGCATGTTTAAAAGAGAAAAAAGCAGGTCTGTGTTTTCAACATGTGAAATTCATAATCAGACCACATCAAACAATTATAAAAGCTCCTTCAGCCCAAACACGCTTAAACAATGCCTTTCACAAGGGAATTAAACTTATCACAGTATAGAACCCAGCAGCTCTGGTGAGGTCCCCAGGACCTGCAACAGTTTGTGATACACAAAAAGAGGAGGGGGACAAAAAAAAAAAAAGCCCCTCCAGCCCAGGGGTCTGCACAGCTGGACATGGGCAAGCACAACTGAGAACCTAAAGGGTGACCTCGTGTTCTCTCGCTGGCATTTGAGGATGTCCAAACACAAATGATGGATTTTACAAGGCAGGCTGTTGAATGTCACGTCCTTCGACAGCAAGGCTTAGCCTTACAGAGGAATATCACGACACAGGGGGGTAGGGGCTGGGGCTGCATGGGGGACACCACAGCCAGCCTGCATTTATGGCCTTGCATTGCTCAACAGCACTGCAGGGGCCGTGGATGGAAGGCAGCACTGTCCTCCACTCTGCTGAGGCTGGAACAGCTGCAGAGGGGGGCTGGACACAGCTTTGGAACCCCCCAAATTAGGGGGGATGTTGATCAAACCCTCCACACAGATGTTCTCCACAATTCAACATTCTCTCATTAAGAGGCAGCAGCAGTTCCAAAAAGCTTAGACCAACATTTTTCCTGGGGTGACAAACTATTTTGCACTCTTCTTCACAGCCTCACTGAAGGCACTTCAAAGGCCCCATAGCAGAGCTTGCAGGCTGTGCCCTTGCAGAGGGGCAGGGCTGCACGCACAGATGTTATTGCCAGAGAGTAATTGCTCACTTCTCAAGTGTTTTTGCCACTCTATTATAGCTATAAGGGCTTTAACCGAACCAATAAAAGAACATTTAACAGCACTTTTGGGACGCTCATCGCCCTCCCCAAGTGAGACAGTCTGGATGGTGCAGCTGTGACCACAGCACATCAGTTCACACTCATTCAGGACGGCCTTGTGGTGCCCATTTTCAAGGCCATATTCTGTATGGACTTCATCAAGCCAGAGGGTGATGATCTCTATGCCTGTCTCTTGATTAGAACTGGACCAGCTGAGTTGTTTGTGCCACCAAGGCTTTAGAAACTTCTCTGTCATCCTTCAGTTTCACCAAAGTGCACAACAAGCAGATACTTAAAGGCTTATCTGGGGGTTCTGACCCAATTTCCAGCTCCCAGTCCCCCAAGATCACCCCAAGATCTAGCAACCAAGTTAGGTCCTTCCAACACAGTAGAACAAGCCAGCTAAATTGCACATGAGCCCAATTAAAAAAAGAATTCATCTTCCACTTAACTAATTTCATCTATTCTTAAGAAAATGCTTCTTAAAAAAAATTCAGATTACTCAAACACACCTGTGTCCACTTTAAATCATGTGAAGGAGGTCTTACATCATAAGACAGGGGTTCAGCAAGTCAAACACAAGGACATGTGAAGGTCACATTGCTCTGCTTGCTCAAAGAAAAGTGAAATGCAAGAAATGCTTTTTCCAAATAAATATAAAATCAAACATAACATTTTGAAAGAGGCAGAGCCAAAGGCATGTATTTTGTGCATCTCTCTGACTTCCAAATCTTGCATTCACAACAGCACAACTTCCTCCATGTCTGAAACAACACCAGAATTCACTGTGCTTTAGAAATCCATTTTTCACTTAGCCCCACTTGTCTGGACATTGGGCTAAGATTGAGCTTTTAGAAATGGATTTTAATATTGCAAATTTGATGCACATAGCGAGGGACAAAGGAAAAGCCAGCCAGGAGACAGCCCAGGGCAGCAGGAGATGCCCAGCAGCCCGTGTTGGGGAGAGGAAGCCAAGCACTGCAGCACCTTCCAAATGAGACCCAGATGGATTTCCCTTCCTGCTCTTCACCCAGGCCAAGAGGATGGGCCAGACTGTCAAGGAACAAGTGCACTTAAACATTGCTCTTACACATAATTACACTGTGAAGCAAAACGTACATGCTGAGGACAGACAGGAGTGAGACATCCACACGTGTTTCTGGCAGATCCCATTTGCCTCTTCTGCAGCTTATGTCAGAAACCAATTTGTCAAGTACTTTCTGTATTGCTGTGACACAACCAAATAGCAAAAATGTCAGAAACTATTACTTACACATTTTTTTTTTCACCCTGCCTCAGTAACAGTCAGGCAAGTTACAAGCCCTCAGGTCCCTTCATTTCCAGGGTATGTATAATAATGGTTCTTAACTGAGGTTTCTGGGTGTTACGTATACAACACTATATGTGCAAGAACAGCCATGAAAGAAGAAATAATGCATATCTTGCCTCTCCCAAAGCACACCCCCACACTACACAGACAAATTCCAGTGTTTCAACATGAGTCACTTCAATTACTGATCCCACTGAAAGTTTCTGTAACAATTAAAATCACTCTGTTGTCTTTTTCTTCAGGTTCAGAAATATCCAGGTGAGCTCTGAGTGCACCTGCATTTCTACATTCAGGCACAGCAGCCCAGTCCATCAAAGCAAGACCAAAGAGTTGGCAAGGAAATCATTCCATGGAACTAATTTGGATTTGCCATTTATTCCTTCCCTCCACTCCAGCTGATATTTAAGTCATGAGGGATCTTGGGATATCACCCATGCCCTCTAACCTCAAACACCACAGACAGCTTTTCCTAAGCTCTTCCATGTTAAAATATTACACAGCCAAGGAAAAAACATGTCTGGAAAATCTCACTGAAAGTGAACCATGCACAGGCCATGGATATTCTCAGCAAATGGGACACACTTGGTATCACACTGCAAATAAGTTCAGTGCTCACTGTAAAAGGGGGTCGTTGCAGAGGAAATGGACTTGTGATTTCATCATGTTTTAAAGTTAATCTGGATTTTTTCCTACCAGGAAAAAAGTACTCATCAGGAAACTTCAGCTAAGGATTCTGAATGCTTTTAGTTCAACAAGATTATAGAGACAGGAGAAAAAAAACCTAAGCCATAAACAAAGATTTGACTGAAATCATTACTATCTTCTTTTGCATTATATAAAAACAATCTGAAACTGCAAGTAAATTTTGCAATCAAGTCCAAACACAGCCCAGAAACTGATTCAGAAAAATCACAACAAAGTTGGGAATGTAGTTTCTTCTCAGGTTTGAGACAGAGCTCCACAGGGGGGAGGCAGTGGGAGACAGATGAAAGCCACCACAGCCTGTCAGAAACTCAGGTATCTGCTGTTCCAGGGCAGGACATCGAGATGCCTCACTTGCAAATGAAGACCCCGCTGTGGGATCTGCTGCTTGCAAGCAAAACAAAGCCTCCCAAAGGGCTTTGTCTTACCCAAGTCCCCAAAAGGTGTTCACACACTGAGTGGGAGAATTCTGAGATGCCCATTCACCAGTCAGCCACATGCAAACGTGTTTTTGCAAGGCAGGTTAACCCAAATCAAGCATTACATTTCTACTATAGATGATGACATTGCGTTCCAGAGCCGTCAAACTGGCATCAAAAAAATCCCTGAAGAACAATCACATAAATCAGAGTTAAATACATTTGACAAAGAACAGATTTTTAAGTTTTAATCTAAATAAAGATCTGATCTTTCCACTCCCATGAACACCTGTTAATTGAGCTGCCAAAAAAAGCTATAAAACCTGTCAATGAGCAGACAGCCAACCCCATGAAGAAATGTGTTAGAAATAAATTCTTCCCATTTTCTAAATTAAGGGTTCCTAAAATGAACAACAGATATAACCTCTGGTCAGGATTTTTTCTGCAGTTGATCTATGAAAATGAAGCTGATTCTGTATCATGTTGGTTTTTCCATGTATAACTCAATTAGCACAGAAACCTGTATGAAAACTACATCCTGATGGCTGTTGGCTGCAGGAGCATAAAATCACTTACGTGGACCCCAAGCTGCTCTGGCCAGCAGAACCGTCATTTATTTCCCAAGTGCATGGCATTCTGGCAAAGCACAGGTCAGGGCTTTAAAGACATCTGATTTACTTCAAGGGTACCCTGAAGGGTCAGCCTAGCATGAAAACACATCCACATTTCATAAAGGTCATTCAAAAGTAACATCTGCTATTGATTCAGGCTGAAAACCCACAACTAGTCACTGTAAACAGTTACTTATTAAAAAAATCTTCTGTCAAAATCACTCAAAAGAAGTAGTCCCTTTTCAAGCATAAAATCACTTTGTTGTTCATATCTTAATTACAGAGACATAGGGAGAAAAAGGACTCTAGTTGGAGAGTTATACCAGTCCCATCAAAACAACCATGGCAACATCCCTGAAGCAGAGCCATCACTTCACACCTGCAAAATTCCAGTTTAGGTGGGCAAGCTCAAGGATGGTGAGCCTTCTCCACCTCCTTTTCCCATTCCCCCAGAGAGGAGAAGGAAGGATTTAAAGGCTACATAAGTCACTTGCTTTTCAAAAAGGAACATTTACCACAGGGAAACTTTTGGGGTGATCAAAGGCACTTTCACGCATCTGAAACAACTCCACTTGCTCTGCAGCTGAACGTGTGAAACCTCCTAAAGGGATTAGGGGAGGAAGGTGTGAACATCTGATGGTGGTTGGTTGGGCTCTGTGAGTTTTCAGCCCTCCCGAGTGCCCAGCAGGATCAGGCACTGCCCCAGCCCAGCTCTCACCTGTGCTGGCATAGACAGGTGCACGCCGTGTCCCCACCAAGGTCGTCCCGCTAAGGTCTCCCCCAGCACCCACGTCCCCACCAAGGTCTCCCCCAATGCCCGTGTCCCCACCAAGGTTGCCCTCAGCGCCCGCATCC
>VWZG01006017.1:629616-654605 GCA_013396735.1 Grallaria varia | reverse complement strand
GTCGCCCCCAACGCCCATGTCCCCACCAAGGTCACCCCCAACGCCCGTGTCCCCACAATCAAAGGACCTGCACTGTCACTCATTTCACTTCCAAGATCCCTCTCTAGTTCTGCTCTTCCCAAGGAAGAGAAACAGGGAGCTGCGTTAATGTAAACAGGGATGTTTTCAGGCTGAAAATATTCAGGCCATTTAGAGTTTTCCAAACAACCCCAAACCTTTTTCCAAGTGATTTTCCTCATGGTTAAGCAACAGACACACACGTTAATTAAAGCATTCATTTAACTCTGCTCAGAATTAGCTGAAAGCCTTTTGGTGCTCAGAGGAAAGAGAAAACTGGAAACCCTCCTGAGCAGAGAAATTATTCAGGCACTGGACTTCTGTTGTTCCCTGGGGATCACTGCTCATAAACAGCCTTGAGACTTGCACCTCTCGGCACATTTCTGCAGTCCTCACAACGAGCCAGGGGACTGCTTTTTTCCTTCAGCCTTGGTGGTTCAGGAGACCCTAATTCAGCCAACTCCTCCTGGTCGCACACCCTGCTGTGCCCTCCCAAAGCCCAGCATGGGCACAGCTCACCCAAGTCCAGGACTTGATCACACAAATACTTTAAGAACATTTGGTCTTTTGCCCCCCCAATTACAAATACCAACATGTAGCAGTTCCTAAAACACAGCCCATCCTGAAACATTGGGAACTATTTCACATTATTTCACAGTAGACCTGGATGCCTGTCCATTGCATTCGCAGGTTATTCCATAAAAAGAGGGCAGTGTAGCAGTAAGACCTTCTTGCTGAGCTTATCTCACTGCTGAAATACAGTTTTTAGGCACCGACCCAGCAGTGGATGCCCTCACACTTTTTGGAACAGCCTGGCTCAAGCATCCCTCTCTTTAGAGAGAAAAGCACATAATCCTTATCTTTTAATATGATTATTGTGCACACACGTGCATTATACACACCCCACTCAAGGCAACCCTACATAGGGAGTGGTGAGAGGAATTCACTGCATTTTAAAGGCAGAGAAATCCGTCCCGGCTAAGGAATGCTCCAGCAGAGAAGGTATTTACAGCAGAAATGGTCGTGGTGTCTACAAGCATCAGTGTGAAAACTCAGTCTGGCACTATTGTTTATGGGTAAGTGCACAATAAACAGTCGGTTTACAAATTTTAGGTATGCAAAAACACATTAATGTGTCTGCCTGAAAGATTACAGGGACAGCCATAAACACCGTGGACCTGATAAACTCAATTAGTTCAGTAAACAAGCAAGTCACTGATCTATTCACCTAAGAAACGTTCAGAGGCACGTTATCAGCTTTTGAGTCATATATCCTACATTAACAAACAAAGATGGCTTTGCATGTAAAGATTCACACTCTCCTCTTTAATCCCTCGGCTACCTGGAATTCCTCTGCAGCAAATCCCATGCTCTTGGGACAACTTCTAAATGATGCCTGCAGAGCAGAGCCAGCCCAGAGGCAGCTCTGGCCACACTCAGGCACCAGGAAGCTGAACTTCCCAGGGACACTGTTCAATTCGTTATTTCCAAGCCCTGCTCCCAGCAGGAATTTTGCCTTTGGATTCCCATGGCAGATGTCAGCTGCCCATCAGGCTGCTGGGGCTCCTGGCTGTGGGTGAACAGCCCCAGCTCCCCATGAGCCAGGACATCAAACCCCACAAACCCCACTGTTTTGGGGGACAGACCCCATCATGTCCAACTGGGCTGACTTTTCCCAAGGGTCCCACCCCAGGCACTGCTGGACCACAGAAGGTGCACCCCAGTTTGCTGTTGTTTCTTTCAATAGTCACCATAAAACACAAAGGTTTGATAAATACGCCCTAATTCTGTCAGGTTTCCATTCACCTCAGTGATTTATTTATTTTTAATCTTAAAAAAAACCCACCATGTCAGATTAATTTCACAGCAGAGCATCCTCTCTGGAGACCAGAGACCATGAGATGCTTTGAGGGGCTTCTTGTGCTGGTGGTTTAGGAGGTTGGGCATCCCTGCTCCAGTGAAACAAAATCCACATGACCGAAGCCAAAGTACACACTCTCCAAGCCACAAGTCAGTGCCAGTATAACAATCTCTCCTTTTTTTGTAAACACCGGAATGGAATTTTATTAGGTCTAAACTACCTGCGTGAAATCCAATCACCATTCCATCAGGAAGCAGAATTTAATCCTCTCTTCCCAGCAAGTGTAAGGGTTGATGTTTCCCTTGGCAGGCAGGTTTGTTTCAGAAACATACATTAGGAAAACCACAGCTGGACAGAGGTGAAAAGGTGCATTTTCAGTGCAAATCCTCTTTGGTGTATGTGGCAAGGATAGAGTTTGTTTCATCTGCATGGAAAACCAAGGCAGTCTTCCAGCATTCAAGAAATTAAAGGCTTGATACAACAACAGTTTTAGGTGTCCAGGAAACATCACATTGATGCACAAGTGGCCTTGGAAATTCAGACCTCGGGAGGCAAATGTTCTCCTGCTCCCAAAACAAGGGTCCCCCGACACAGTCACCACCACACACAGCACAGCTTAAATTCCCAAATCCTGAGTTATCAGCAGATGACTCCCCAAGTTAATTAATTCTAACTAAAGCAAGCATGCATCTTCCCCACTGAAGTCAATATTAAGTTCAGTACAAACTATTTCCAGCACCTTCCCCACTCGAGGAGGTGCTGCCCTAAGGACATTTGTGCCCCTTCCTGCAGCCACACACCCAGGGAAAAGGGAGGGCATAAAATTGTGCCTGCTGGGAAAAACATCTCAAAACTGGTAAAGAAATCACCCCTTCCTGGAGAACATAAACCACACAACCCCACGTAGGCAGATAAGGAGCTGTAAGTGTTACACAGCAAGGGAGAGGGCTTTGTGCATGCACAGCCAGAGCCCCAGTGCCACCCAGGGCACTTTCAGAACTGCCTTTTTCTTTTTGTCCTTGCTCAGGGCATACAAATAAACATAATAACAATTAAAAAAGAGAACAGAAATATTTTTACTCCCTGGGTTAGACACTGGCTGCTAAAATGCATGTTTGTCTCTGTTCAGGGCATGGAAAGTTTCTGATTTTAACAGGAATTAATCTGTTTACCACAGACTGTATTAATTAGGGTTTATTGCAGACCCGTATTCTGTGCTAGAAAAACACCACCACACATTTATCAAATTTTAACCATGATTATTGTGTTTTATTGTTTCATAAACTTTCAAAATGTCATGTCATGATCTATTTCATCTCAGACTTTCCTTTCCATCTAGAAACCATTACATATGCTCCAAGGAGAAGCCAGCCCAGCTGCACATGTATGTACTGCGGGATCCTGTTCGCAGTGAAAATTATCTGCAATTGATTCTCATGGAGACCAATCTTCACAGGCATCCTGTGAAGCCAGAGCTAAATAACAAACAGGGTTTGTAAAAACCATACGTTTTCCTGCAGGCAAAAAGAAAAAAAAAAAGGAAAGGGCAGGGGGAAATACAATTAGTGCAGTAACAGCAACTCCAAGCTAATGAAATTCTGGGACATCAGCAAAGCGCCAGAGGTGCCTCGCTGTAATTTCAGATGTTGGACCTTTTGTGGAAGGGCCCAGCAGCCACAAAACCACCGAATTTTAGAAAAATATTTAACTGGCACCAAAGGCAAACCACATGGTATAGAGCAGAGACAGCCAAGCCAAAGGGCATTGCTGGTGCTTCTGCCTCCAGAAAGAGTGCTGCTGGTCCAAGCGCCCTCAAAGGGATGGGGTGAGGTCCAGTGTACCAGAATGACAGTGGAGAACCATCAAGTGGGCTAGCTGTGCCACTGGAGATCTGAAAATTCAAATTTATCCCCACTCTCCCCACTGCTACAGCAGCACCAAACTCAGAGATGTTTCTTTGCTTTGATACTTGAGCCCTGACGAGGTCCTGACCCCTCACTCACAGCAGTGGCCATGCACACACCAGTCCTCCCTTCACATTTATTCCAGCATTCGTGTTACCACATGGGAATTTAATTTACAGCCCCTCCATGCTTGCCCTTCCCTGTTCTGTGGATTTAATTAATTCACCCGTTCAAACTCTGTGCGATAAGAGGAAGATGCCTGGATGGAGTTTGCACCCTCTTTGAGCCCAGTTACAAGGGGGTTCCATGTTCTCTCCTTAATGGTTTTCCAGCCTACTCTGAGACAGGGAAGACACTCTGACAACAACAGCTCTGTCTGTGGATGCCTTTAATTCCCCCAGGAGCTACTGCACTGATTTGGCACAGCACTCAAAAGGCATCACACTTCGGGCAAAGTCTTGCTTTGCTCAGCCTGACACGAGGAGCATCCCATGAGAGACAGGGAGGGCCATCCCTGCACCAGGAGCATCCCCTCAAGAGACAGGGAGGGCCATCCCTGAATGAGGAGCATCCCCTCGAGAGACAGGGAGGGCCATCCCTGCACCAGGAGCATCCCCTCGAGAGACAGGGAGGGCCATCCAAGGAGCATCCCATGAGAGACAGGGAGGGCCATCCCTGCACCAGGAGCATCCCCTGGAGAGACAGGGAGGGCCATCCCTGAATGAGGAGCATCCCCTCGAGAGACAGGGAGGGCCATCCAAGGAGCATCCCATGAGAGACAGGGAGGGCCATCCCTGCACCAGGAGCATCCCCTGGAGAGACAGGGAAGGGCCATCCAAGGAGCATCCCCTCAAGAGACAGGGAGGGCCATCCCTGAATGAAGAGCATCCCCTTGAGAGATGGGGAGGGCCATCCGAGGAGCATCCCCTCGAGAGACGGGGAGGGCCATGCCTTTACCAGGAGCATCCCCTCGAGAGACTGGGAAGGTCATCCCTGCACTTCTGCAATCAGAACTGAGTGCTTTGGGAATGGAGACGGGCTCTGAAGCAGGGGCTGCTTTCATCCCACCACCCTGGAGCTGGGCACGAGGGGTGCAACATGGCACGGCTGCGCCTGACCCTGCAGGATGCGGGATGCAGGTCATGGATGGAGGATGCAGGTCATGGATGCTGGGCTGGCACAGCTGCCCCCCATCCCTCCCCACAGCCATGGCCTCCTCTGCACACCAGTTAGGACTGCTGACCTCAAAGCTGTTACAAACGAGCAGATATTTGGCTGTCAGGGACCCTCTGCCCCACCAGGGTCAGGAGCCACTGTCTCAACCTCTCCAAAGCCAAAAGGATCCAGCACAGAAACTGGCAAAACCAGCCCATGAGTTGCATTAAAACTCCCTTTTTGACTCCCAAAGCAAAGGCCTCTGCCAAGGGAGAGCCCCACCACACACACACAGGGTCAGGATGTTGCTTTTGGAGAAGAAGTACCCACAGGAGCTCCCTCCATGTCCTCAGACACACTCCAGACACAGGCAGGACAGCTCCAGGGCTGGGCTGGCTGCTCTCAAGGAGCTTGTTCATTACACCAGACAGACTCCAAAGAATCCCTCAAACCCGGCATAATTGATTTTATGCATATTTTGTAGATTTTTATGCATATTTCCCATCTTTCCTGGCAACAGAGTGGATACAAAAGGAATCAGGTCCAGTATTACTTGCTAAACAGATGGAAGAAAGTACCCCTGCAAGAAAGTACCACTGAATAAAATTCAAAGCAGCAGTGCTAAAACCATAAAGTCTAGGCCAGTCTCGAGCACCAATGACTGGATCTCTGCCTCCCTCTGACATTACAGAAACCAAACAAATGTCAAGAGCTTCCTATTTCTTCAGTGCCAAACACCACTTCATGTTAAAGAAGTCCCTCCGTCGCATCTCCTCCACACCATCAATGCAACACTTTTATCCTGCTTTTTATAAAGCCTGGAGAGATCCATATTAGCTGATAAATTCTGAAACAATAGGGTTTACAAGTACAAGAAACACTTTTCCCCCCCCGCCTTTTAAACTTCTGCAGTTGAAACAGTTTGCTGGGATCCCTGCCAGGACCTGGTGGAAAGTTTTCACATCTGGGCTCTACAATTAAAGTGTCAAAGTCAGAGATTATTTAGTGTATCAAGAGTAAATCTAAAGAAAAGCCACACATTTTTAAGAGCCATTCTTTGCTGAATTATGCCAAGACTATCTCCTCATTCAGCATGAGCCAATATTTCATACACTATTACAAGTATTACCAGGATCTAGCCAGTTTTTAAACTCTTTGTTACTTCATCCCCTTCCCACCTTGGATTTCTTCCTCTTCCCTACCAGGAGCAATACCATGAGCATCTCTCAGCACTGGCACCAGACCTGCTGCCAACACACACTCTGGGCTCTGCTGGGTGAGAAACTGGGATTCTGGAGGTGAATACCTACAAAAAGCCTGCTTTGTGAGGGTCTGACATCACATGGTGAAGTGCACCTGTGTTGTCCACTATTTAAACACAGGGACCTGTGTTTCTTGAACTCTGAGTGGCAGTTTTAGATCAGAGCTACTGTCATGCAGAATACACAAGTTCAGCTCTCCAGTGCTCTCCACACCCCTTTTGTTCAGTCCAATCCTGTATCTCATTTTCCTGGTGCTTGGCCTCAGGCTGAGCAAATAATCCCAAATTTCCCTCGGCCTGAGCAAAGGACAGGTTTGGACAGCAGCATCCTTGCCCAGAACTGGAACTAATGGCTTTGCAATTTGATAATGTGAACCAGAGTGTGGAGGAAATTATTTTGGCAGAAAAGAGCAGAACCAAAACCGAAAGGTCAATCTATTTAAGGAGTGGTACCACAACATTACAGAATCTACAGTTACACCACCTGCAGGAAATATTATCATCTTCTGGATGATCTGTTCAGAACATTGGACAAATCAACGCACCCACAAGCCTAATAAAAAAATTATGTCCTAATAAAAACCTCTCAATCCTAATAAAGAAAAACGAAATCTGTTAACAATAGCCAGAATAGTACTGACCGCTCAAAAACTAAAACCAGGACTGACTGCACCCGAGGATTTAAAGTTCCATTCCCATTAAGAGCTACATTAGAATTACAACTGTCTTGTGGTATAAAGCAGAGACCAGGGATTCACTCGGCAGTGCAGGGCAAGGGCTCAGCGAGCAGGGGCTGCACTGAAGGCTGTGGGAGGAGGATAGGCTTGATATTAAATCAATGTCCTTAACTAACCTGCTGCAAAAATACATATTCCTGTCTAGTTTAATCATTATGGATTCCCTCCTGCTCTTTTGAGAGAGGATTGAGGATAGGGCAGAGTGTAAAACAGAGCATTCAGCAAGAGAAGGTGAGATGGGAGAGAGGCAGGAGCTGAGAGGGGTAGGTGCCCTTTCATGCCCAGGTAGGTTGTCTGTGATGTTTGAATTACAGGCTGTATCAGTCATCTTTCCCCCCAAATCATGTCTAACCCAATGTGAAAGACATTTACAATGGAGATTTCTCTTCTTTTGTTTTCAATTATTCATATGCAAATCCATTTTGGGAGGGGGCAAGACCACAAAGGAAATGACATGTCAAGATACATAAGCTGGTAAGGAAGACAAGCAAACCAAAGGGGGCTCCTCCAACCAAAAATATCTGCAAACAAATAACTTCAGTTACTGCTATTCCCAATTTCAGATGAATTATTCATAGATGAGAGCTGAAGAGTTGCATGTGAACAGAAATTAGAGACTTAAATCATAACACATTAGTAATATTCGTTCTCTAGGCTGATCCCTAAGAAAGAAGCAGTGAGTTGTGTTAATCTCTGGTGTAGTTTTACCCGGCTGAGACATAAGGAGCAAGTTTTGGCTGCAGCTGCCCAGCTGATCAGAGCTCTGTGTGATGCTCCACACTGGAAAGCTTCAGCTCAGCCTTATTTTGTACCACTTGTGGCTCTAACCAGCAAATCAGTTTGTATTGCTTAAAAGAAAACTTTTTAAGAAGAAATAAAAAACTCCAAAAAGGAAACAAACAAAAAACCCCAAACAAAAAATCAAACCAAACAACCATCAAAAACAAACCCCAAAGCAAAAACCCCAAACATCAAGCAAAATTTAGCTCTCAAAGCTGCCAGGAAGGACCCTTTCGCTGCAGCAGTCCCACAGAGGTGTTCAAAACACGGACCTCCCATTTTCCCTCTCTGGAAATGACAGCCCCAATTAGGACTTGGCTGCACAAACCCGATGAAGCAGAACGAAAACATTTCCCAGCCCACAGCATTCCTGGCTCCCTATCAAAACGCTGGCAGTCGGGAGAGGGAAATCCAACCCTCCGATCCTGGGCTGAGCCTCTGTACCTTCATCTGCCCACTTCCAGCTCCTGCACTTCAGGCTATCAGAGAAGTACAAATTGCCTGGAATAAGCAGCATTATTCAGCATCCCAGGTGCTATCAGGGGTGTCCTAATTTGAGTGGAAACAGCTTGAGCTTAAGGAGAGGGGACCCCCTCCAGCTCCCAGCCAGGGCTGTATCCCAGCTGGTCCCACTCCTCAAGCTGTTGGCGACTCCTTGGCAAGAGCACAGCCCCAAACAGGAGAGATTAATGGCTCCAACCCAGGGCCTCATTTCACATTAAGCCAGGCTGTTTCTAAGCTCTCCCAAGCACTGAGGTTTAAGAGCAGGATTTGGCACTAACCCCACGAAAGCTGGCACCCATCAGCGGCAGCTTTGGTGTCCCCCAGTCCCACCGAGAGCCACCAGCCTGTGCTCCATCAGCGTGGATGAGCAGCACAGCAGCGACCAGCAGTCACTGCCCAGCACAGGGCACGATGTCTCTCCAAACCAGGGTTTAGTTTGAGGGGTTTGGGGCTTCCTCCCTCCCTCTCCTTTGTGTCCTGTGACACCCACCCAACACGATGTTTCCTTCATCCACGAAAGTGAGCCTCCTTCCACCCTGCACCAATACAGGCATTCCACAAATAGAGAAAAAGCCCCAAACAAACAAATCGAATCAAAACAAACCACACAGGGGAAGAAAAACACTAAAGACAATAACGCAGTCACAAAACTGAGCTGAGTTGGAAAGACTGCCACAGACAGAAGCCAATTAGTATTGTTACTGACTTTCTCCCCACTGCCTGTTGAGCATTTCTATCTCTGGGAGTCACATCCCACTACACTGTCTGCCATTCTCACACGACCCCTTCTTGGTGTCGCACCAGGGCCAGCAAACAGGCTCAGCCCCTGCTCCCCACCAAGCCACGACTTCCACTGAACAAAATGGCAAACAAAACCAAACCAGGATTCAATCCTGGGATGGAGAATTCGGGACGGCAGCCACCTCAACAGTTTCTTAACTTCTTGGACCCCTCTCCTCTTACAGACAGACCAGCCAGCTGGGTTACAAACAGGGACACTCAGGGTGAAGTGAAACTTGGGAAGCCACTGGAATAGCTGCACAGCCTGCGTATAAAAGCAGTGCTTTACACAAGAAAAACACTAAAAATAACAGCTAGGAAGGTGAAGACCCTTCAGCAGCATCCTGCAGTCCAACATCTTGCAGGTGGGGCCACTTCATCCTTCCACTCAGAAGTTGTCCTTAAGGTGCTCATTTGTTAGACATTCCTCACAATCACCAGTTCCAGCACAGTCAAGCAGACAGTCAGTCCCAGGGAGAGGAGCTAAAACAGACTTCAGACCAACCCAGTTGTGCCCCTGGCCAGACCAACAGCCCCACTGGAGCAAAGCATCACCTCCTGCAACAAAGAGGGCACAGAGAGTTCTGCCACAGCCTCACAACCCAACAACAAAAACATAAAGGATTTCTGGAGAGACACTGGGGCTGCCTGAGCAGCCACCCACACACAGACCTTGCACAAGCAAACACACAGAGATACCTCTGCTCAACTGCTTCACCACAGCACATCTCCATCCCTGCCCCTTATCTATCACGAAAGGCGAGGGGATTCAGACATTTTAAAGCCATCTATCCATAACTCGCCTCAATCCCAGCTCGCACCAGAATAAACAAACACTTCCAATTCAGCTTCCCAAGAACCAAGAAAGAACAAACACCAGGAGACTCACCTCAGCCACAGAACTGCATCCCACCAGCCTGGAGCCTCCTCCGCGCCACCGAGACACCCCTAGAGGGCTCAGGGGACCGACACCAGGCCCTTCCCTGAGCCCAGGCTTTGAAGAAGGGGAGGAGCCCCCCAGACACACCTGTGGGGAGGGTGGGCCATCAGGAGCAGCAGCTGTGCCCAGTTACCAGCAAGCGCAGGTGCGAGTCCTCACAGGTGGGCTCTGCAACTCGCACCAGGCAAGGCCCCTCTCGGGGGCAACCAACCCTACAGCTGTTTCTGTTTCCCTCCCCGAGATATTCAGAGAAGGGAGCGAGCTTCCAAAATGAGGTATTAAATCAGTTTTAAAGCAAAAACGGACAGATTCAAAAATTAAAAGAAATAAAAAGAAAACGCAGGAGAAAAGAAAAGCACACGCAAACTTGTGGCCGGGGTCAGGGCATCTCTGCCTTCCCACTGCACTCAAGCAGCACGTGCCCAGGATGAAGGCAGTAGCCAAAAAGCCAGGATTTCTCTTAAGAAATGGGACATTCACTCCCAGTCCCCCATCAGGGCCCATTTTTGCCATCAGTCACGCCCTCAGGTTCCTCTGGGATGCCGCGTTAGTCCCTTGACAGGGTTTCTGCGCAACACGGTTGAACATATTTAAATGTTTGCACAATAGGGCCCCAGAAGCATCATTATTTGGTAGTAGTCACTGCCAAAGCTTCCTAAAATATGAAGCAGATCATATCAATACCAACTGTTCTCATCCTCCAGACAGATCTGCTGGGGGGGAAAAAAAAAAAAAAAGAAAAAGAAAAATCTGTTCAACATCTCCTCCAACTCCTCAATCTCTCCGAGCAGCGAAGCAGCACAAACCTGCTCGATCCTCCTGCACCGAGTGCGCTGGAATAGCACGAACAGGGACTGCTCAGAGACAGCACAAAACGGGGAGAAAACCCAGACAAACCCGAGCCAGAAAAAAACATTTCCAGATGTACTGCACTGACAGATCTCATCTCTACCAGTATGATTTTTTTTTTAGAAGTCTGACCACAAGCACACAGATGGTTGGGAACATCATCGAACGTATTTAAATTTTCCTGGTAAAAACTTCCATCTCCGTCATGTCACACTTGCTGGGAAGCCACCCAAGAGCCTGGGCCATGAGGGGTAAAATTTTATGTGGTGCAGAGTTTAATAGGTCTACCCCAGGCCACTGGCCTCTACGGGCTGCTTGCATGGCCAACATCCATGGTGGTGCTACAAAGAGCCAGAAGCAAAGGGAGAAACATGGGATTTCTTGCAATGCGTAGGAAACATCACCTATAGGCTGGAGCCAAGTTCATCACTGGAGTTGTCTTGGCATAAATGGTCCCAGCCAACTTGCACTGAAGGAGACCTTCTGATGAACAAAGTCCCATGCCATCGGGGATTGGTGGCTCTTGCCATGGGGTTGCTCAGTTGGGTTAAAAAGTAATTTGTGTCACACAACTGTTCCCAGGTATAGATTGGCTTTTCTTGGCCTTCAAGTCTTGCCATGGTTGCAATCATTGTGAAAAAAAGAAACCATCAAGGGCAGCCGCCATTCAGCAGAAGCCAAGTTATCTTAATGCCTTCAATGCATAATTATATAAATAGACCCCATTTAAAAGTGTGCCAGAAACATTAACAACAGCTTCAAATGCAACCAACACGGCCCCAGATCCCTACTCCACCCGAAACCGTGCATGCCATACAAGACAAATGTGAGATCTTTCACAAATATTGTCCCCAGCTCAAATTGGTAGGAAAAAAGTGGATTGCTGCCACCAAATCAGGGAGCCCCCTCTGTCAGTTCCCTGGCTACACTCAGTTCCTCCTGCACATGCAGATTTTATTCCTTCTTGCTCCACTGGGTCACATTAAAAGAAGCGAACACCACCCTCTGGGTGGGCAGGGGGACACTGGGGACCTGCCATTCCCTGCATTTCCAGGAGCTCTCTGTCTCACTCCCACAAAAGGCCAAGAGCTCGATCCATCTGCCGCAGGGATGAAACCCAAGAAGCGCATTGTGTTGCACAGGCTGCCAAATCCGGGGGTTCAGGGGCACCTTGGCACCAGCGCCTCTTCTGCCACATGATAAACCAGACACTGATGGTGACAAACAAAGAACAGGTGGAGGTTTAATTAGATTGTGAACCATGTGAGTGCAACCTGTAAGGCTGCAAGTGCTTGCACCCGCCAGACTCTGCTCGGGGGGAAGGCACAGCCTGCAGAGCCCCCCGGGCTGGATGCTGGGTGGGATTACCATGGGCTCATAGCTGGGAAATGATGACAATTGTTGCCTCCTGGGTCGAATTTAGAAAAGCAGAAAGAAATCCAGCCTTTTTACAGTCCAGTTTATCGTGGCAGGACAGGTGCAATTAAAAAAAAGACCATCAATTGAATCTGTCTCCTCATGCTGTTTTCTCCTTGCAGTGTGTCCCACGAGGACGTGTCACTCGGGGTGGTGTCCCTTGTGCACGTGCCTGGGGAGTTTATTCCATGGTTCCTGCACACCCAACATTGACCCCAGCCAGGCACAACCACCGTGGGCCCCCCTCTCACCCACCCAGCCCGCCAGGACACCACTGCAGCAGTGCTCTTTCCAGGCTCCTCACAACCACGGATGGACAAACCTGTGGCCAAACTCTTCGTGCTGGCTGCTTTCAAAACAGCTTTTGGGCGATTTCCTACAGCCAGCCTGGCTTCATGAAAAATGAGGTGCAGGAGGACTCCATCACAGCGTCAGGAGAACTGACACCCCCTTAACATGCCCGTGCACAAACCTGCTGGTGTCACACCACCTTCCCGTGGAGCAAGGTCCGGGTGCTCTGCCTATCAGATAATTAAATAATTTCACTGCTGGTCTGGACAGACAGTTACTGCAATAAAGGTAACCCCTGGTCCACTCTCAGGGTTAAAACTGGGATGCAGCTACCAAAGACTGACAAAAGTAGGATTTTTCCATGCTGTAAAATTCCCACTCACTTGGGTTATTGAAGCCTCATAGAGTCATGGAGTGGTTTGGGTTGGAAGGGACCTTGAAGGTCATTTCATTCCAACATCCTGCCATGGGCAGGGACACCTTCCACTAGCCCAGATTGCTCCAAGCCCCGTCCAACCTGGCTTTGAAGCCCTTCAGAGAAAGACAATCCTGGCTCCTTCCTCCCTGCTTAATTAAACAGCTCACTCAAGCCAACTTCCAAGGAAGTTCTGTTAAACAAATGTTTAATGATTTAAACATTTTTACCCCAACTCACCGGGAGGTGTGACCTGCTCTCTTTGCCTTCACTGCCTCCAGGCAGTGCCTGGAAGTTATTCACCATATTTACAGGCCTCTTTGCATCTTCCCAGAAAACTGTGACATGTATTTTGAGAAAACAGACTAAAGTTTCCTGATCTTTCTCTGCTTTTATGTCTGAAATGACACTTGGAGTTGTAAGTACAATCCCAGCTGGCACGACCAGTGCCTGGCTTGTGTTTTGGGTTGGTAGTGGAGGGGTAAGTGATCCACACTCACGGCTGGCGTTTGGATTCACACCCTGCTCTTTGTAATCTCAGCAAGCCACACTTCTCAAAGAGCAACTGGTGCAACACAATTACTTGGTGACGTTCCTGTTAGGACTCTCAGCTACAGCCAGCTATGGGTTTCACTCTTCAATTCCCCTTCCCCCCTCCCGTGAAAACATGATGGACAAACCAGGAGCAAATTTGCCATGTGAAGGCATTTTGTTCAGGGGCTGGAGCTCAGAGGAAAACTGTCCTTTAAGGAAACTCTGTTAAACAAGTGCTGAAAGGGATTGTCTTGCCCAGAAATCTGTAAAATAACTGAAAAAGCTACTGATGGATTTGCTCCTGTTTTAACCCCGTGTGGGAACTGAGTTCCCACACGGCCACTGGCTGCCCCAGCCTTTATTGGAGTGCCAGAGCGATGGAGTTATATTTGGATTCTTTAAAGGGCACTACACCTACTGCCCCTGCGACCATACAAAGGAAAACAAATGTCCATCTCTTAGAGCAACAAAACAGGAGCAAACAAACAGCACCAGGGGAAGAGCAGCGTTTCTGGCCGTGGAATGCATAACAGGAGATAACACCAGGTTCATAGATAGCCCCGGACTTCTCAAGTGGGAAGCCAAGGGCAGAGGCTGGTGGGGCAGATGGGGCTCTTTGTCCAGCCTTTGTCTGGGCTGGCACTCCCTGAAAGAGGCCAGGGCGAAGGTTAGTTACTAATACCTTTTGGTGAACAACACAGAACTGCAGGGAGAGCAGAGGGACAACAGGCATACAGCCCCTGTGCTCTGGTCTGATTTTGGCTGCTAGTACCTGGGAGATCCCAGCTGCATGCACAGCCGATGGTGTCACTGTGCAGGGGGTACCTGTGCAATGCAAGTCAGGAAATGCCAGCCTGGACCTTCCCGTGGCAGAGAAATGACAGCTCTTCCTTCAGGAATACCTCAGTGGTAGCTGACTGCCCCAAAATCATTTCTGTGCTAAAACCTGCATCTATCAACACTGCATGAATGATAAGATCAACCTAAAGCCTGCTGGGTTTGAGACACATTCCCATCCTGTTACACGCAGGGTGGGCAGGAGATGACAGCACCACTGGCGCAGTGAGGAGGCAGGGAGATACAGCAGGGACTGTGCCAGCACCATCTATTTTCAATAATGGGCTCTGCAAAGCCAAGCCACTGCTCACATGGGTGACATTAATCCATCATTTGAACAAGAGAGAGGAGGAGACCAACTGGAAGCTAATGGGAAACTCCCAGGTGAGTCAGTCCATGAGCACTGAACCAACCTGCTCCAGAGGCTCCTCTCTGGAAAGGCAGCGCTGAAGGGGTTGGCAGCAGCAAATATCTGTGCCTGGATAAATGACTTCATATGTCGAGACAAAGATAAAGTTACACAGAGCCTCTCGCAGAGGATACGGTCACCGGGTTTATTTTTGTAGTTTTCATTACACTCCAAATAACTTTAGCAGACTTAGAAAAAATAAATTTTCAAAGCCTTCTCCTATTGATGTCACCAGTTTTAATTAATTTTTGCTGAAGTGGTCTAAAGGCAAATGCTGCTGGGATGGGCTGGTTCCTGGTGCACTGCTCTGGGCCTCCGTGTTCAAACCCTGGGGCTGCACCCAACGCCACTGGGATAAATCCTGCCCCAGTCCCGCTGGAAGGCGGCTCCGGCCCATTTCCCCACCGCAGTGGTTTTGAGGCCAGACTGCCTTTGAGCTCGTGCTCTGACTGTGTCAGAGGCGCCGTCAGCTCTGGGAATAACCCTGGTCCCACGCCGTTTCCTGCCTCTGGAAGTCGTGGCCACATCCAGCACTTCCAGCCACCTCGGTGGGACGTTAAATGTCACTGCTGGCTTGCACGGCAGCTGGGCTGGTGGCACGTTGTCTGGCTGGGTGTTGAGCAGAGGATGTGCTTTCCCCCAGCTGCCAGCACTCTGGGGAGCTCCATCTGAGCAGTCCCTCACTGCCAGACTCAAACCTCCCCTTGGCTGCACACCTGGCTGTCACCTCCTGCTCCCACCACCACCTCGAGCTGTTCAGCAGGGCTGTGGAGCAGTGCCAAAGGTGTGAACACTGCCATGAGCTGCTGCCACCATGCCAGCAACCTGCTCTGGACACACAGCTACCCACAGGGCCACCAGAAAATCACTGCCCTGCTTCCCACGGGGACTTTGGGCTCCTCCCCCATTGCTGGCTGGCACCCTGCAGCACTCAACACATGGCCAGGAGGAGATGCCAAACCAAGCAAGACACCCCCTCCTCCTTGTATTTCCATCTACTGAAACCACTCAAGGAGACAACCCCTGTCCTAAAGGTTTCCATCAACAGAGAGTCCTGAAGCCAGAGCTCCCAAGGATGACAAGGGGGCCCACCACTCTGGTGCTTTCCAGCACCATCCAGTAAGACGCTGGAGATCACCTGTGCCCATCCATCCCAGGTAACTCCTGGGAGGAGGAGCTGGTGGGTCCTGCACATGTGGTGTGCAGACACAACTCCAGATGTCCCTGGGGCCTTCCACAAATATCCAAGAGGGACTGGGGAATGGTCGTCAAGAAGGAGCTGATGGAAGGTAGCCAGCAGTCATTTCTATGCTCAAAGAGCGTTTTTCCAAAAGCTCCTAAGGTCTGCAGATTGGATTTTTGAAGGGGTAAGATTGAAAAACACGTGAAATCGAAAGTAAGTGCCTGCATTTAAATGGCACCATTTGTCAAAAGTCCTTCCCAGCCAGTTGTTCTTCGTTATTTAGATGCTTTAACACTTGGCTTCTGGCTCGTTTTTTAAAATCCTGGCACAGCCTTTTCTGTGCAGAAGAGAATTCTGATTGCATTTGTAAGTTTAGTACCAAAAAAAAAAAAAAGGCCTGTTTCTGCTAATCTGTAATTCTGATGTTTCAGCCTCCTGCAGGCAAAGGCAGCTTGAGAAAGCAAACCCTGCTGAAGAAAAGTGACTGCAGGGAACGGGAAACTGAGGCAAGGGGGATTCAGGAGACATTTTAAAACCTGGAAGAGGAAAAGCTCCTCGTCTCACTCTAACTCATAGAAGTTACAAAAAAGACTGGGTCTCAATGGCTTCAGTAGGCAGAAAAGGTTATCTTGAGGTGACTCTAAGGAATACTTCAGAGGTTCAAGCTCAGCAGATGCAAAGCAACTCAGAAAAGCAGAGATCACTACTAATTTTAGAAACGAAATACTTGTTTTCATTTGAAATTTGAGTATCTGTTGAACTATCCTGAAGGACTCCTGACTCAGAAATGCAGCACTACAGGCCCGGATCCTGGCGATGCAATAACAGGGAGCTGCTATCACGGGCCGGTGTGAAACAAAGAGCCGGCATTAGCAGAGCTCGGCGCATCCCATTTGGCCTCCTGCAAAACATCTGCCGTTTGTCAGGACTACAAAGCCAGCAGAGCCCTCTCCCCCTTGATCTCCAGCAATTAGGGAAATTCTGTTGTGCTAATTACCTGGGGAGACAACGTGGAGAAGGCAGATAACGAGTGAGGCTTGAAGGGCAACATTTACACCGGTAAAAATTAAGCAGGATATTTCGAGTCACTGGAAACCACAAAAATGACTGCACCAAACCTCCAGAGCGAGCTGGAGAACGCTGATCCCTGGGTACAAAGTCAGGGCAAACATTACAAAAGTAATAACAACAACACCAACAAAAGAATCGTACAAATAACACAAACGAGAGAGCCTCTGGAGGTGCTGAGTCTGCAGAGGTGAGGGAGGGGGATGTTTGAAATGATCGTCTGCCCCAAAGGACACATGGTTTGAATTGCTGAGATGGAGCGAGCCGCCGTCCTGCCGGCTGCAGCTCCGCCGCGCTCATCCCACCGCCAAGCCGGTACTGGGAGATATCGCCACATCTTAACTGCTACAGCGCGTTACTCCGCCCGACACTGAGCGCCGCTTTACAATATACACACAAAAGAGTGGACAGCACAATGGCTTTATAGACACTAATCTTGGTCCTTTTCTTCCGGTGTTTATTGTGCCAGACTCTTTTACAGAGCCTTTCAAAGGCACTGTAGGCCTTTGGTAACCTGTTGTCGATCTCTTGGTCAATCTTACCATCTGAGGAAATGATGCTTCCCAGATAGGTGAACTGCTGGACTGACTTGAGTTCTGATTCACCTATGGTGATGTGGGGGTGATGGGAGGCCTCCAACTGGGAGATATGGAGACACACCATCCATAACGCTGCTGATTCCTTTGAGAACGCACACAGAACCAGTCTGGAGGAGAAAAGAGAACGCAGAAAGAGCCGTGCCTCGCCAACACCACCTATGGAGACTTTCTGCTGTGCCTTTTGCAACTGGACTTGCCTATCTCACATCGACCTCTTTAGCCATCAATGCCCTTGCAGCAAGCGTGGGGAGAGTCCTTCCCAAATCTTTGTTCACGAAGCTGAGCCATGAATGACAACGTACACAAACGTTCGAAGGCGTTACGGCACCGGCGCGGCAGGAATTCACGGCGAGGGCAGGGAGACACCGTCCGGCAGCCAGCAAGTTTGGAGTTAGGGCTCTGGAGGTGCTGCTAAATAAAAAGGCATGTGGGAACACAGCGCGGACCTTAAAAAAGAGCAGCCAACAGAGCTGGAGCTTTTCGCACCCCCAGTCCACAGCACGGCGAGGAGCAGCTGCTGGGCAAGGCACGCTCCGTGAGCTGAGGCTGCTTTTCGCTCAGTTTTACTACATTTAAGGGGAAACATTTCCTTCAGGCTCTAGCCCGGTGCATTCAGCACCTTGAGCTCTTGTGGGACCTTCTCACGGAGACTTTTGGCGTGGCAAATACTGCATTTAACAAGAGCCTTCGGCGCCTCCGGTTTCAAAGGACTGTGTTGAAAATATAAGGAGGAAAAAAATAAAAAATAATCCTTAAAAAACTATGTTTGAAAAGGCAGCCAGAGCCCACACAACTGATAAATGAAGTGTTTATAAGCATGAAGTTTTCATCTTGCCTTCAAGCATTATGGGCTGAAGGCTGTCCCAAATGCCACATGCACGAGTGCTCCTGCACCTGCTGGGTTTCATCCTGCAGCAAAGGCTGTGTGAGGATCCCACCAGAGAAAGAGGCTGGACACAAAGGGATGAGAGGCCTCTCTGCAGAGTGGCACAGCTCTGGCTTAGGGAATGACAAGAGCACAAATATTGAGCTGCTCCTTCCCAGTGAGACAACAGCCTGTCCTGGCTCTGCCCGGTGCCCACAGCACGGAACTGCTGCCACCCTGTCCCAAGGAGCTGAGAGGACTGAAAGGTCATGTTCCTCCCCAGAGTGGGGTCCCCAGCCCATCACAGCATTCCAGAGCCTGATCCACACTTGGTCCAGCTGCCCCAGCCCCCTAAGGGTGCTCTTCTCTCCCGCAGCCACAAAAAAGCTCAAACCATGCAGGACCCGAAGTGACACAAAGCTGTTGTCATCATCCTCCCATCACTTTGGTTGAACGAATAACACAAGTCAAGTCAACTCAAAGCAGCACAAAGATGTTCAGGGCAACTACAGAGGCAACTTCTTGTAGCATGCCCAGCACTAAAGACAGACAGTAATATTTAAAGCTCTTAAAAATGTTATTATTATTCTTTTTTTTTTAATTGTTACTACTTTCCAGGTACGGGTTGGGTGGGGCTTTGAGTAAACTGATCCAGTTGGAGGTGCCTCTGGTTACTGCAGGGCAGCTGGGCTAGATGACTTTAAAAGGTTCCTTCCAACCCAAACCATTCTGTGATTCTCTGATTTTTCTTGATAACTGGGGTGTCTCCATGGCCCTGGTGGGACAGCCGGGCCCCTCTGCCAGCCACCAGCTTCTACCAGCCACTGGCCCTGCTCCACAGCCCAGAAAAGCCCCATTTTAGAGGTCAAGGAGCCCTACAGACAAATTAGGTGACACTGCAGAGCACAAAGCACAAAATAGGTCAGTTTGGGTTGTTGATTTGGGGTTTTTTTGGGGGGGTGTGGGGGGTGGAGGGAGCGTATTTGTTTTGTTTGCTTTACAAGCAGTGTTTTAGGATTTAGTCAAAATAACTTGACCCTCATTTAAGTGGATCTTAGTCATCTTATCCCAAACTGCTTTCAACACCTTGTAGGTCAATTTTATCAAAGTGGTGCTCTAAAAAGTAACCCTCACAGCCCCCTCAAACCCAAACCAACCCCCAAACTCAGTGACTTCTAGGAAATAGAGAGGTTTTGTTTAAAGCAGGACCAGCTCTGAGTGTGCAGTTTGCTCCTGCAATCCCATGGGGGGGTCTGTGGGGCAGAGAATGTCCCTTTTCCCAAAGAGACACCGAGGGAGAGACCTCCTATCACCAGCTCTCTGTGGCTCTCCAGCTTGCTTGGAATCCAGTGGCAGGAAGGAATTCTCAAGCTTTGCAGGGTTTCTGGCAGAGGAAAGCACCCCCAGCCCACGTGCTGGGGACACCCACCAGCTTCCAGCTGCCCCTGGGAAGCAGGAGCAGGGCTGGCAGCACCTCCCCATCCCCTCCATAGGGCAATTCTCTTTTTTTCCCCAGGGGCTGCTTTTTCAGTTCGCAGAAGCTGTTAGTTTGCATCCTGGTGTAGCTCAGCAGGGAACGCCAGCAGGACCAAGCTCTTTAGCTAAAGGCCATAAGGCAGTTCAGCCTCCTTCAGGAGAAAGGGGAAAAAACTGAAATGCGTGTAAAGGTTTCTTAGATTTGTTCAAATATTGCTGAAAGGCTTCGGGACAGTCCGGCAGCGCATCCTCGCTGTAGCACAGCGCTGGGCTCCCTGCAGGATGGGACATTTCCTACCCACCAGGAAATCACTTCTCCTTCCCTGGGCTCACAAATTACTTTGACATTCATTACTAATGACTGTAACAAGTACTTCAGCAGCACGTTGGAAAACCTACTCCCTTCCTCTCTTCCCCCCATGTCCCAAACACAGCAACCCGCAAACCCAGTGACCCAGAACAGAATCGGGACCTTCCTGGACAAAAGGAGCCTCTTCAATCCCAATTGCTTTCTGCAGGGCAAAGGAAAAGCCTCTTGACCACTTAGGCACACCAGTAGTGCCCTGATTGCTCAGAGAGGGGACAGACACAGCCCCAGAGCCCCATGAGGTGGATGGATTTGTTGGGTCTGTGTATCAAAAGGCAGAAAACTGTTCTGACCACCTTCCAAAGAGCTGAAAATAAGCAGGATTTGTGTCTCAGCTGATGGGCCTTGTTACCAGCCAGTGGGGCACACAGGGAACCCACAGGAGCCTTCCACTGGAAAAGCAGCAAGGGCATTGGAGAGCATCATTAGTGAAATGGTTCCAAGGTTATTAAACATAATAATACAGGAGGGGGAGGGAAGTCCATTTCCGATGTTATTAAACATAATATTTTGGTTAGAAAAACAATACAAAACTTTTTTTTTGTCTTGTTAGTACACACTAACACTGCATGTTCTGGTAGGATTCATATCCAGGATGGCAGGAAAAATTGAGCCTGCCCCTTTGCCTATTCTGCATCTCCCTTGTAGCATTTACGGTTTGTTTGTTTTCTTTAAAGCTACAGTGGAACTATCTGGTGCTTGTAACACGCCTGTGAATGCTGCCCCACCAAAGCACTGCACATCTTTCACCCTTCTTTTGTCATTTCTTCGAAAAGAGAAAAGAAAAGGCTTGAAGTGCCCCAGCTCCAAGTGATTTGCACCGTTCAGTGACAGCAGAGCATTTCTATAAACGAGGTTCCTTTGCAAACTGATCTAAGCTGTCCATTGTTTCCAAGAAGCAGGCACTTCCACAGCAGAACAGGAAGTTTTGACAGTTTTAGAAGTTCATGAAACCCTGTGAGGAAATTTAAACCATCGGTGACAGCTTTCCTGCAGCAAAAGAAGTTGCTGCCCTCCGAAAAGGCAGAGAGGCTGCAGCTTTCAATTATGACACTTCCATTAACTCCCAGTGGTTGTGTTACTCCTTCTAAATTGGTTTGGCCCAACACCCAGGGCCCACAACCCAGGCAAGCTCTTCTCTCTTTTATTCTTATAGCCAACCATCGCTTTTGTCCAAACCTCAAGCTCCTTTATCTGTAAGCAGGCCAAAGCAAGGCAGTGGGAGAAGTTAACAGTCTGGAGAACAACAGAGTGCTTCAGCTTGAGTGAAAATGCTTCTTAACACATTTTCCTTGATAAAAAGGAGGAGCTCGGTGGTGTCAGTCCGGGCAGGCTGGCTGGGCTGGGCTGGAATATTTGCACTTACCTGGGGGGCACATGCAGTCCGAGGGAGCCTCCCTGGCCGTCCTCAGCTTGGCTAGTCCTTCACCCAGTTTCTGTTGGGAGGAGGAATAAAAACAGCCCTTTAGAGAACACATCCTATCTAAACGTGGGCTGTGCACACATGCCAACAGCCAGACCATCCAGCACGCTTCCTTCCAGGGGCAGCTAATGGTTTCATCCTGTTGTGTTCACTCTCTTTGGAAAATGCCCCATGTTATAGTAGCACAGAAATATTAAACATTTCTTAGCAAGTGGCCAGTCTACAGCCCTCACATGGAGCAGGCAGACATTCCTCCTGCACACCCCAAAGTCCCTTGAGACAAGCTCCATTGGCAGGATACATCCTGAGCTCCTGTTACAAGTCCCACATTCAGTTGTGACCTGATTTGGCTGATTTTGTACTTAAAATTCATGTGCTATGGAGTATTAAAGGTTTCTTTAGGAGAGGGGTGAAGAGGGGAAGGACAGTCAAGACCGGGGTGCTCACCCACGCCCAGCTCTACCCAAAGCCCAGGGTTTCCATCTCCAAGGTGAAAAACTCATCAGTGGGACAACTAGAACTCATAAAAATTCACACAACTAAAGAGTATCTACGTGGCATATTGCAGGCAGATGTGAGCTCCCTGAGCCAACCAGACTGTTCGTGCCTGCCTTTAGGATGCTGCCAAGCCCAAGTTAATGAGCCCTGATGACAGGTATGTTACATTAACTCAAGCCGAGCCCTTCATGGCTGGGGCAGCCCAGCAAGAGTGGGAGCAGCTCCTCTTCACCCACAATCCTCACTCTCTCAGTCCTCCAAGAATTCCCTGTCTTACAGACGTTATTTGCCAAAAGACAAACAAATAATCTGATAACTGGAGTCCCTACATTTCAAAGAAAGAGTATTCAAAGTGCTTATTGAATTTGGGGTATTTAGACTTCAGTTCTATCCAGCCAAAGGCCCAGTCTCTGTTCAAATATTTGAACACTGTGGGCTATTCAGGAATTAGACTACCTGCTAATTAGGTTCTTTTCCTCTTATTCTAAGGATTAAATAATTTTATCTGTTGTTGAAATCCTATGCACTCCTCTCTAGCTGCTAGGATGTGATGCTAAGAGGTCCTGAAAGTGTCAACATGGTTTCATACCACCTGACAGAGAAGTTGTCCTGAGGGAAATAAAAATACCAGATGATCTAGCTGCCTTCTACAAGATACACACTTTCCTTGAGAAAATGTGGCTAAAAATTATCTAAAGGACCTTTTCTGACAGTCACCTGCAGTCTAAGTGTTACAGAGTTGCTCAAATTTTATCAGTTTACTTTTAAAGTAATTTGGATGGTGGTGCTCAAGGAAATGAAAATAAGCTCTTCCATCCTTTTGGTTCAGCAGGCATCACTGGGAATGGCAGAGGATCTGAATCCTGGAGCGAGTCCTCTGTTCTCCCATTCAATTGTTCTTGCCATGCAACTGATTAATCTGGACACTGTGGACAATAAATCCCTTGTGAACAAAACGGTCCAGCTTTGTTTACAACAACTGGATTCTTCTCTAATCCTCCCGTTGATGTTTTCCCTCCAGTGTGAAAACTACACGCTTGGAGTTGGGGCTTTTGACACAGAGCAAGTGGAGATGCTGCCACGTCCGGGCCACGCTGCTGGCAACGTTTCAGAGGGCACCAAAGCAGGAGCCCTGCAGCACGTCCCCCTAATGGGACAGCCAAGGAAAGGGCAAGGTCCTGCCACAGTGACACCAGCAATTTCTCCAAAGCTTGTCACAGGGCCAGGAACTAAATCCAAGCTGTCCAAATTGGCTTTCATTACCTTAACTACACGCTCAACCTTCCTTTATTATTTTCTATCCTCTTTCACTTGCCAAACATTTAAACAACACTGACAGGAACTGAGCCAGTGTGTTGATGTTGTATTTGCTGCTCTTTATACACAGCTCTGCCATAAATTATGCCAGCAAACCCCTCGCTTGGTATATGGAGTAATGCTTTTTGGGTCGTGGCAGAACAAAGGATGCCGGGTCATGCACAGAGAGCGTATGGAGCTTTGGTTTCACTTCTGAAATACTGTGGTAAACTTCAAAGCAGGACCAGCACTGAATTTAACAAAAAAGCTGACCCCAGGCACCAGCTGATGTTCATGACCATGGAAATATTCTCTCTCTCTCCAGAAACTCTCAAGCACAGAAAGGGCAGGAGTTGCCTGACAAGCAATTGGTCTTATGTAACAGCACTTGGTGAAGAAACAGACACTTTCTGAAACTTTACCATAAATTAATAGGTTCACTTAAAATGACCATTAATAGATAACCACAATCACTACCACGCATTCCTTGAATTTGTCACTTGATTCAAAATTCGCTCTGGTATTGACAAAGCTTTGGTCATACTAAATATTTCAACAAGCTCACTCTTGCATTAGAAACACAATTATGTGGTTTTGCTTTATTTTCCCCCGTACAAGCTCCATCTGAGCATTCCCAGTACAAAACAAGCTTTCCACACTTAACTAAATCTCAGCAAGAGGTTGCACATGATCTTACACAGTGCCACAGAAACCATTCCCATTGCTAAGCACATTTATTGGAATAATTGGAACAGAACCACTGCCACGACCGGCAGGCTAATTCCTGCCTGGAGAAAAGACGTTAACTAGAGTCTGTGATTACGCCTCCACAGGCACCCCTCTGCTCTGGCATTCAGGGTTTTCACAAAAATATTTTTAACATTTCACTTTTATCAAGGCACATCAATGCAACTCTGACAGCAACAAACAGCATGAGGAATTGTCTCCCCATGTCCCCAGCTCTGCCTCCATCCCTGCTCCCAGCCCCAGGGCTGTTCACAGGGCACCGCACGCAAGCACATTTTTGCATGACTGAGGCTTCGTTGCTGTCAGGATTTTAATGCAGTGCCGTGTTTTGCACCCCAGTCAGGCCATTAATGAAATCCCAGTGTAAAGCCTTCCCCAGGTGTCAGAATCGATCACTCGGGGGGTCATTCAGCAGCCCCATAAGCCGTGTTGAATCTTGCTGAACTTTATGAACTACTGTTTAAACAAATCCGGCGAACCAACTGTGGGATCTCTATGAATGATGGAGCCCTCCCCATACCCCTTGCCAGCAAAAAGCCCCAAACCTAAACACCAGGGGCGGGAAAAAGATAACCCTGGGAGCAAGTGGAACTTCTCCCAAAGATCTGGTTTAGTTACAGAGAAGGCATCAATGTGGGTAGTAGTTGTCCAAATAGGGGAAATCTTTCAGCACAGAAATATTTATTGAATAATTTCAGAAAACCCTGGGACCGAAAGTTAAGTAACTAGTGGTGGGG